>OVBE01002811.1:0-29141 GCA_900406425.1 Iberis pinnata | reverse complement strand
AAGCCCATAACATCTGCAACTCATAGATCAATGGTTGTAAAAACACATCAAGCGATCGTTTTGGATGTTCCGGCCCTGGTACAAGCACATAGAGAAATAAAAACTCTCTGTTCATACACAATAATGGCGGAAAATTATAAGGTGTGACGATGACTGGCCATAGAGAATATTGTCTACCATGCTTCCCAAATGGGCTGAAACCATCTGTACTTAATCCAAGATAGACATTCCGTGTCTTGCTTGCAAAATTCAGATATGTAGTCTGAAAATGACGCCAAGTTTCTGCATCAGACGGATGTGTAATCTCTCCATCAAATCTATGCTCTGCATGCCATCTCATTGCAGCTGCTGTTCACACAGATTGATACGACCTCTTCAACCTATCTGTTAGTGGCAAATACCACATCCTCTTGTATGATACTGAAACTCTACCGCTTGTATATTTATATCTTGACTTTCGACAATATCGACATCGAGTCCGAGTTTCATCACGTCTCCAATCCCGACACAAGTTTTTGTATCTCGTAATACGATCCTGGAGCATTGTTATCATCTGGCAAGATATCCCTCATCATCTTCGCTATTGCGTCAACTGCATCCTCAGATAAGTTATAATCCGTCTGTATACCCATCAACCTACTCGCATATGATAACGGCGAATGACCATCTATACATCCACTATATAATGGTTGATTCGCTGTGTTTAACATATCAAAAAACCGTTGGGCTTCTAAGTTTAGTTCTTCATAAGAAACCTGAGCCGTATCTATGTTTTCTCTATAAACATCATTAACCATTTGAACCGTAGCTGCCCCAACATGTAATTATGTTCTAGGTGCCCCAACATCTAATTCCGTTCTAGATTCCTCTATCCTATCTGTCCCTGAAATGCTACCGCTACTACTGGCAACAATATGATCAGGTCGTTCTCCATGTAAGTACCAAACCTTATAAGTCGGCAAAAAACCATTCATATACAAATGATTTCATACTATGTATATCCTAACATGATGATTATTCCGACATAAAGAACATAAACATGTTAACTTACGATTGTTGCCCCGACGTTGTCGACACGCTAATTCCATGAATTCCATCACACCATTCGCATATTCCTCATTCAAAAGATTTATCTCTGGATTCACCCTCTCACCATCCATCCACGATCGAAAATAAGGAGGAGTAGACATTTTATAACTATATATGTTTGTGATTTTTTGTGTGAAATAATGATAGGAAGTGTTATGGTTATATAGAAAAGTTTCTGACGGAATTCTGACTGGTAAACCAGTAAGAAATATCAAATATATCTGTTGGTAACGGCTAATAACGGATAGTTTACATCGGGCAAATTTTCTGACGGTATTTCTGACGGATTTCTGATGGGACTTGACCGTGCGTAATATTCCGTCAAAAATTTCTGACGGGCACTATTTCCGTTAATTATTCCGTCACTTTTTTCTGACGGATTTTTCCCGTCAGAAAAGTCCGTCATAAACCCCCTTGTTTTCTTGTAGTGTGGATCACACATCTAAGCAAATTAGATCACAAATAAGTTGGATTAAAAAATATATATATATATATATTTATTTATGAATATGTGAGATTATATATAAATATTTATAATGTGATATATATATATATATATATTAAACGTAAATGTGTTAAATATATACACGATTTGTAATTATGCTTAATTGGCCCATTAGCATATTATATATATATATATATATATTAACGTGAGATTAAGTACGAAACCTAGAGAAAAAAAGGTAAAAGCGAATAATTCGTCTTGGCTTGTTAGTACTAGCATATCAGTTTGATTCAGTTTGTGTGTAAATACTAGTAGAGACACGATAATTGGAGTGCTTGAAACCTCGACTAATTCATTAGTCCTTCCGCTGCATAATTATCATATATGTTATATGCCTTACGATTTAGATCTAATTCATTATTTGCACGTATATTAGAAATTTGATTCGTTATATATGATTTATAAGGCGTTATATATATATATATATATATATATGTGTGTACGAATTTCAAAAGTGATATCAGAGCCAATGTGTACAATTTGAATTTAGTTCTAGTTATATATATGAATATATAAATGTGATATAGAAAGTAATCAGTCTTGTTTTCGTCTTGTTGGTTTAATATGGTTACTTGGAAACCATGAAATTGATTTATTCAATTCAAACCAGGTCTTGGTTCAGTTAAATCAAACCGGTGACTTTGAATTGAAGATTTCTGGTTAACATTAAGGTCGAAAACAACAACCTATCAGCTCATCATCTTCAAGATTGAAGAACTTGAGATCGAAGTCTGTTAAGAACTGTTAAGGGAGTTGCAACTGAATCTTGTTGCTGGAATCAATATAAGTAAGTCTTAGTTCATAGTTGTGGCGTTATGTGAGATTGGGAAAGCTTTATCGAAGCTCAATTTTCGTAGTCTTTGTTCTAGTTACCAACTAAGTTTAAAGATTTTTAGTGATTTTGACGTTATTTTTAAACAATGATCAATTGATGCATAGTGATAATTAACAAGTTTAAACCCATTTTAGTTGTTATAGAAACTCTAATGAATCAAACTAAAGCAAATTTATACTTTGTCAAATTGGCAAAAAAATCATGGACTATAACCAACTAATTTTTAAGATTTTTAGTGATTTTGACGTTATTTTTAAACAATGATCAATTGATGCATTGTGATAATTAACAAGTTTAAACCCATTGTAGTTGTTATAGAAACTCTAAAGAATCAAACTAAAGCAAATTTATACTTTGTCAAATTGGCAAAAAAAATCATGGACTATAATCAACTAATTTTTAAGATTTTTTAGTGATTTTGACTTTATTTTTAAACTACGATCAATTAATTCATAGTGATAATTAACAAGTTTCACCTCATTTTATTTGTTATAGAAACCCTAAAGAATCATAATAAAGTNAGTTTAAACCCATTGTAGTTGTTATAGAAACTCTAAAGAATCAAACTAAAACAAATTTATACTTTGTCAAATTGGCAAAAAAAATCATGGATTATAACCAACTAATTTTAAAGATTTTTAGTGATTTTGACACATGCTCGGTATGAGTTTTTCACAATCTGTATCGGCTGGACATAACCGGTACACACTGGCCGATAGGTGTGTATCGGGCAATGTGTACCAGCCTCAACTGGTCGATACGCTCTACTTATAGTTTGTATCGGCTGGATTCAACCGATAAACCCTGCTCGATACAGGTGTATCGGTTGATGTGTATCAGCATTCACTCTTCATGACTTGTATTGGCCAAAGGGACCGATACAAGTGGTCGATACTTTTTCCTCATGGATTCCTCTTGCTCCTTTTGATTCTTTCTCCATGGTTTTGACTCCAAATCAGCTCCACACTCATTAGGTACCTGAAATATGTAATAGAATGCAAAATGCAACCTAACTAGTCTAAATGTAAGTGAAACTAACTAAAATGACAACTAAACCAGAGTTTAAATCGGTTAAAAACACAATACATCAACTCCACCAAACTTATCCTTTGCTTTTCCTCAAGCAAACCGAAAAGGAAAGTAAGCGAGAGAGGTTTAAAGATGGAAACCTCATAGCCAAAAGATTGAGCAAGAGGCTAGTGAACTAACATCTAAAAACGTGATACATCATCAATTCCGAACTAATATCTTTACTCATCAAATCATTCACGTATCTTCACTATCTGTTCTATTACTAAAGGTAAGAGATCCACCTATCTATTCCAAATCATCTTCCTACATTCAATTAATTTCACAAGTGAAGCATGCTCAAATGATGATCGTGACGATTTTAATTTGTAAGGTCGTAAGAGGATTCCAATGCATTAAGAGAATATTCACACTCAAATCATTGGGTTATCACTCAAAATAGAGTGATTGATTTAGCAAAATCAAAACGAGACAAAAGGCAATAAAGAATACAACTTTTGATTTCCATTCCTAAACTTTCCCAAGCCTGTACCTTATTCTACCCATTCTTCAAAGGTTCTAACCATCTCTTTTAAGTTAAAACTTCCCAAACCAACCATTCTTCATTCTTTGCTCACTTAGGCTTCCACTAGACTTATCATTACTTCCCTTAGATCATTTCAAATTACATTAGCTCCCTTTTTTACCATTTGATATCTTAGGCTATTATTTCTCATTTTTCTTCAATTTTTGCCGAGCCTTCTTCGTTATTCAATTTAGATATTTTCCTTTCTAAAAACTTAGCGGTTTCATTTTTCATTCCATTTCCTAGTCTAGTGGAGACTCTCTTTTTTTATCAAACTCATCCTTTTCTTTTTCTTTATCCTCCCGAACATCCTCTTCTTAAACGTAAACCACCAAACTACTGCTATCCTTATCCCATTAGAATCAAGAATTAGAAGTAATCATATGGCTAAAGATTCAAAGCTATTAAGAACTTCCCAACATTTCCAATCCTAGCTACCCTTCCTAAATGCTAGATGATGTCGTCAATCTAGCTAAATGGAAATCGTAAGTTGTCGCCCTTTATACTCTTAAGTTTTTGCCAATCAACCACTAAAGAAAATAAACTCACAAGTAACTTGGGTAATTGGGTTTCACAGTGCAGAGGGAAATCATTATAAAGATGAGAATGACCAGTTTAGCCACAAGTGTTTGGGCTTTTGGGTGACTAAACCGTTACAAAAATTTTAAGCCTTAAACCACATCAAGGTACCATTCGAGCAATCTAATTAGCAATTCAAGTTAAGTCCAAATAGTTATGAAGATAATCTAGAGCTAGTAGGCTTCAAGACTACACTAGTAGGTTTTCAAATTTCAAGATTCAACACATGAACTTCAAGACTTTTCGAGACTACTGGTAAATTCAATCCTATCCATCACACTTTAGATGCTAATTCAAAAGGCTATACCTTAGGCTTTGCAAGGCATAATCATCATTGGTTCCTTATGCATATGATGCAACTAAATGCAACCTAAACGAGAATGGAATGATACTAAATGCGATTTTTCTTTTTTAACATTTGTTAAAAAAAATTTGGATTTTTAGCGATGTTTTGAAAACCGTAACTATTCACCATGCAATAATGCATGATAAAAAGAAACATCAAAACTAGATTAGCCAGGGTCCCTCCCCCAAACTTAAATCACACGGTCCCTGTGTGTAATAAAAGCCGGAGGAAGGGACAAAAAGAAGAAAAAAGAACTAAATGCAATATATACAAAGGGAAACGAGTGTACCTAATAATGATCGGAGCCATTGTTGGCTCCATACTCGTCCGAAGAAAAAGTTGGAGACTCATTGTCTGAGGTAGGAGGAGGAGGTTGACGCTTGTACCGTTGTGGACGTGGCCGTGGGCGTGATGGTGGACGCATAGGGTGCATCTCTCTCTCGGATGGTTGAGTACCAGTGGATGATCCTTCCTCATGGACTACCAAATCCAAATGATGGGATCCCGGTTGAAGTTCGAGAGTGTTGTGGGAGCCACAACTCGCACAACTGAATCTTTTCTTCACTAGCTTCTTCAAGTTTTGAAGCTCGGCTACCACTTTCTTTAGAGTACGGTCCTGGTGTCTGCTCCAACGGCTCATGTTGTGATGTGCCAAATAGATATCCCTTAGCAGACCCGGTTAAAGTGAGTGGTTAGGGAGTGGCGTGTAATAGCGAGCATGCCCATAGACCGGTCTATCCTCGGGTTGGTAGGTTAGATGATGATGATGAGGAGGACGTGGAGCTCTAGTGGCTCTCTTCCTAGTAACTGTGATCGGTTCAAGTGGCGGCCCTGTAGCCGAATCATAATAGTCACATGGTGCCGGTTGAAACCTGATGTTGTCCCGGTTGTTGGCTAACCGTGTGATCTCTTGGTTGGGAAACAGAGTCGTTCGGACTTCCCCATGCCTTGGGTAATACCTACAGTAAAACTTCCCTTCATGCTTTCCGACTAGAAATCCAAGACGATCTAGATAATATACATCCATCAATTTCGGCTATTCACTCTAGGATTCACATTTCAGCTTGTACGTCTTTAATATAGGAGTAATCCAACCCCCGACAGTTAGTTGAGGGTTCTTATCCTTGCACTTGCACGCCCAATCTTGAATATCCACCAAATGATCCAAGGAAAGCTTCAAGGGACTCGGCCGATCATCCTCCAAGTTCGCAAAATAGTTTTCCTCCCGATAATAATTCTCCACAAACCGAGCAATCCCGAACTTCAGAAACTGAAATTCTCCATCAAGTATAGATCCTGCTTCTTTCCTAGCATAGATAAAGTTGGAAAGGATCTCATGCACAAACCGCACGGCAAGATGACGAATATCCGCACTCTTTGTTCTTCCAGCAAAGAACTTCTCGGTTCCAAGCATTCGCCAACAAAGATTGGTCTCCTCTTGGACTTTAATAAATGTTTGTCATCCTTAGCCGAGAACCCATAAATTGCTTCAAGATCATTGAAAGTATAGCGATGTCTTTGCTGCTTCCAACCCAAGAAAGTAATCAATTGTTTATGCCAATCAACATCTAGCGAGGCTAAGAACATGCAAGTTTGGTGCTTGTAACTTTCTAACTTCATCTCAAACATTTTCTCAATACCCATGGCTTCCATGATTTGACGCACATCAACCTGAATACCCAAAGTGGTTAAAGTGTCGATGTCGGGAAAGTAGGTTGGTGTAAACTTCATTCCCATCAACCGATCATATCTATCCTTGATAGACAGTTCTACCAATGTACCTTCCCCACTTGCTCTTTTTTTGTTTCGCAGCGGACCGCATTCATGAGGTTCTTCTTTTTCAGAGTCCGACTCATGTTCTTCTTCATCTTGTTCTGGCATGTCCTCATCCGGTGATTCTTCGGAAATAGGTTGATATGGACGTGTGTTCGATTAAAGGTCATCCCAAAATGTCTCGGTTGGGTCCTGAATTACCGGGCCACTGGTGCTTCTCACATTTGGTGGTATCGTCTTGGCCGCTTTCATTGGTTGTTTAGAGGTCTTTTTTCCTGTTTGGTTCCGAGTATATTGTCGAGTCGACATAGTGAACCTACAAAATTATCAAAAGAAACTTAGCATCCATACATTGGTGTTTATATTAAGACGTAAACAACCATTCTCAATTCTAGTCTTTTGACAACCCAATGCAAAAGGAATACATCATCACAAGCCAACTTCAACTCAAAATCACATATAGGTGGTAAGTTTCCATACACTTTTCAAGATATAAAATCAATGAATCAATAGTGTAGAACTCTAAAATCACAATGAATTCTCATGAGTTAGCTTAAATACACCTCTTAACAACTCTAGAAACCACAATCAACCAATTCCCCCCCCCCCAAACTTTTTCTAAAACAATTCTCAAGAACCCTAATTTCAAAATCCCAAAATTTATTCAAATTAGTGAACAATGAACATCGAAAATCATCAAACAACCATTACCCAATAATAATCTAAACCTAGACAGGCTAAATCATCCATAATTCATAAGAAAAATGAGTTTTCTCTTTTGGGTGAATAGTGAAATTGAAAATTGGGGTTAGAGAACCATACCTTAGCTTGAATAGGAGGAAAAATAGCAGGGATTACTCTAGAGGAGTGAAAATCTAACCAACAGCAAGAAGATTCCAAGAAAAATGAATTGATTTGGAGGAAGCTTGAAGAAATTTGGAACTTTTGTGTTTGAGAGGGTTTGCATCGATGAAAGGAGAAGAAGAAGGGTAATGAAACCTTGAAATTCTAATTCAAACCGGATTAAACCGAACTAGAAATTTAAAATCGAGTGGGGTGGTAGAATTAGAGAACCAAAAATTGAAAAAAATTTGGCCGGTATCGGTCTGGTTGACCGATACGTTTCCTTTCATATCTGTATCGACCGATATAGGTCGGTACTTACCAGTTGATACCGATGTATTGGTCTATGGGTATTGGCCTCATCTGCTCGATATGAGTTCTTCCTGCTTTGTATCAGTTGAATCCAACTGATACATGTTGCTCGATACTGATATATCGGCCACATTGTATCGGCTGGTTTGATCGATATATTTCATGTTATGTATCGGCTGATCACAATCGATACACCTGGCTGAAACTATCTCCCTAATTGGTTTCCTTCACCTTTTTCACTTGTTAACGTCCAATTAAGCCAAATTCCTGCATTTAAACACTCACCAAAACATGAACCAAAGGCCAATCACCCAAAACATTATTGAAAACATGAAAATAAAGGAAATAAAGGATATGTACAAAAGGATAACATGAGATTGCCTCTCAAGCGCGCTTGTTTGAAGTCATTAAGCTTGACCTTGCTTTTGCTCAAGTGTGTTGAGGTTCGGAAAGAGACACAAAATCTCTTTCTTTGACGTTTTCATTCGCTAAATACCGCTTCACTCTTTGACCATTGACGATAAATTCTTTCCCGTCATTTCCAACCAGAAATATCGCTCTGTAAGGACAAATTTCTTTAATCTTGAAATGTCCCGACCACCTCGATTTCAGCTTCCCAGGGAAAAGCTTCAACCTTGAATTGAAGAGTAAAACTAGTTCACCAACTTCCAGCTCTTTGTTGATGATCTTTTTGTCGTGGAAAGCTTTAGTCTTCTCTTTGTAGATCTTTGCATTCTCATAGGCTTCAAGCCTAATCTCATCTAATTCCCCAAGTTGAATCTCCCTTTTTTATTTGGCGCTCTTGATATCGAAATTCAGAAATTTCACTGCCCACATAGCTTTGTATTCTACCTCAACCGGGAGATGTCAAGATTTACCATAAAGGAGATTGAATGGAGTGGTGCCCAATGGAGTTTTGAAGGCGGTTTGAGCTTGGTGGACCAATCCTTTCTTGTTGTCCCAACCGGTTTTTTTCCAAAATAGCCTTGATTTGTCTATTTAAAACTTCCAGTTGGCCACTTGTTTGGGAGTGATAAGGTGTAGCTACCTTATGCTCAATGTCGTGTTTCCTCAACAATCCTTCAAAAACCTTGTTGATGAAGTGTGATCCACCATCGCTAATGACGACTTTTGGTATCCCGAATCTCGGAAATATGATGTTTTTAAACATCTTCAAAACCACTTTAGCATCATTGGTGGGACTAGCAATGTACTCCACCCATTTAAAAACATAATCTACTGCAACCAAGATATAGCTATTCCAATGAGAAGTCAGGAATGGTCCCATGAAGTCTATCCCCCATACATCAAAGATCTTCACCTCCATGATTGCATTTTTGTGGTATTTCATTTCTTTTGTGAATGTTCCCTGTTCTTTGACAAGAATCACACCTCAAAATGAAGTTGTGAGCATCTTTGAACATACTCGACCACCAAAATCTGGATTGCAGTACCTTAGATACTGTCTTGAAAATGGCAAAATGTACACCATATGAAGATCCATGACAATGTAAGAGGATTCCCTCAACTTCCTCCTCAGCTACACACCTTCTGTAGAGCCCATCTTTATTCGAGGTGTAAAGATAGGGCTCATCCCAATAGTATCTTGTAACTTCCTTGAGGAACTTCTTCTTCTGGTATCTTTCCAATCCTTGGGGTTCCTTCTCACAAACCAAATAGTTGACTATATCCGCGTACCATGGTTCATTCCATCCAGCAACGGAAACTTCACCTAGAGTATACCCTGGATCTTCAGCATTGTTCAACTTGTTTATCACTAGAGATATTGACATCAGTTGCTCTTCAGGTAAGGAATCATCTATTGGGATCTCATCTTCAATTCTCAACCTTGACAAGTGGTCTGCTACTCCATTCTCGGTACCTTTCTTGTCTTTAATCTCTAGATCAAACTCTTGAAGGAGTAAGATCCACCATAGAATTCTTGGCTTGACATCTTTCTTTGCCAACAAGTATCTCAAAGCCGCATGATCAGTATAGACGATGACCTTAGACCCCACCAAGTAGGATCTAAACTTCTCGAACGCAAAGACGATTGCAAGAAGTTCTTTTTCGGTCGTGGCATATTTCACGTGAGTGTCATCTAGTGTCTTACTAGCGTAGTAAGTAACATAGAGTCTCTTGTTCTTCTTCTGACCGAGAACCACTCCAACAGCATAGTCACTTGCATCACACATGATCTCAAACGGTAAATTCCAGTCCGGTGGTTGCACTATCGGAGCACTTATCAGCTCTTGTTTGATCTTCTTGAATGCCTCAAGACATTCTTCATCAAAGTGAAAGTCTACATCCTTACACAAGAGTCTTGTCAATGGCTTAGTCATCACATCGATCTTAGCTCTATCAACCTCAATGCCATCTTCTGAAATTTGATGACCTAGAACAATAACATCTCTAACCATGAAGTGACACTTCTCCCAATTAAATACCAAGTGAGTCTCTTAACACCTCTTAAGTACCCTGCACAAATTAGCTAAACATACACCAAAAGAAGAACCGTAGACCGAAAAATTATCCATAAACACTTCAACTACATGCTCAATAAAATATGAGAATATGGACATCATGCAACATTGAAATGTGGCAGGAGCATTACACAACCCAAATGGCATTCTTCTGTAAGAAAAGGTGCCGTAAGGGCAGGTAAATGTGGTTTTTTCTTGGTCTTAGGGATGAATGGGTATCTGGAAAAATACAGAATACCCATCCAAAAAACAGTAATATGGATGGTTAGCTAATCGTTCCAACATTTGGTCAATAAAGGGCAGGGGGAAGTGGTCTTTCCTAGTCGCAGTATTAAGTTTTCAGTAGTCGATACACATTCTATGCCCGGTAATAGTTTTGTGGGGATTAATTCATCCTTCTCGTTTTTCACAACGGTTATACCACCCTTTTCGGAAGTACATGGACCGGTGAGATCCAATTGCTATCCTAAATTGGGTATATAATACCGGCATCTAAGAGTTTTAAAATCTCTTTTTTAACAACTTCCTTTAAGTTTGGGTTTAACCTACGTTGGTGCTCAATGGATGACATGGATTCGTTCTTCAAATGTATTCTATACATGCACAAGTTCGGGGAAATCCCTTTAATATCATCTAGAGAATATCTTATTGCCTTTCTAAACTTTCTTAATTCACAAATCAATGCATCAACCTCATCAACACTCAAAACATCATTGACTATGACCGGGTAGGTGGAGTTAGAGCCAAGAAATATATACCGGAGACCTTTGGGTAAAGGTTTGAGTTCTACATTAGGAGCTTTGAGATCACTCCAATCCTCATCCAGGATAGACTTACCATTGCTAGCTTCTCCTTCAAACTTAGGATAATCGATGCCAAGTTGCTTCATGTGAGTTAGATCTTCGAACTCGACTCCTTCCTCAATGGTTTCATGGGAGTTGAGTCTTTCTCTCATTTCTTCCACTTCGGCTTTCATTGCCCTTCGTTCATCAGGTTGAACTGTTAGGGCTAACTCTAAGGAGTCTTCTTCGGCTAACTCTTTTAGGTATTCATCGGCAAGCTCGTCCATAGTCTCTACATAAAATATTTAACCATCGATCGTTGGTTTCTTTATAATCTCCTTGATGTCATATTGTTGGACATGATATTTTCCAAGGTGCAGGTCGATCTTTCCATTCTTCACATCAATAATGGCTCCCGCAGTGGCTAAGAATGGTCTCCCAAATATGAGCGGGTCTTTTGGCTCTTCCTCCATTTCTAGGACAACAAAACCAATAGGAACTTCAGTATTCCCTAATCTCACTGGGAGATCCTCCAGCATTCCTATTGGGACTCTTACAGATCGGTCGGCCAACACTAAAGAGATCCTGCAAGGTTTAAAAGAGAAGAAACCAAGTTTCTTAGCAATAGAATATGGCATCAAGCTAACACTAGCACCAAGATCACAAAAGCATATATCAGAAGTAAATGGCCCTGAAGCACAAGGGAGAGTAAAACTCCCTGGGTCTTCGAGTTTCTTTGGAGAGTTGTTCTTTTGGATGATGGCACTGCACTCTTTTGAAAGTATAACCATTCCTTCTAAAGTCTTCAATTTCATCTTAATTGCATCCTTCAAGAACTTGATGTAATGAGGAACAAGCATGAAGGCATCAATGAGGGGCATAACGATTTGAACCTCCTTCATATGTTCTTCAAACTGAGCTCTATACTTCTCCATTAATTGCTTCTTAAATCGGCCTGGAAATGGGAGCTTTGGTTCATAAGGTGGTGGCTCATAAACTGGTGCTTTTGGTGTAGAATCTTCGCTAGCTTCCTTGCCTTTTGAATCAACACTTTCTCATGAGTTGGTTTTTCAACCAAAATTTCCTCACAAAGCTCTTCATCATCTTCCATGGAAATGATCCCCCCCCCATCTTGCTTCTTATTGTCGTCAATGAGAACTCTAGGAGGCAACTCTTTACCACTCCTAAGGGTGATTGCATTGATGTACTCTTTGGGGTTAGTTTCAGGTTTTCCAGGAAGTTGACCCATTGGTCTCTTGGAGCTTGAAGTTATTTCTGCAACTTGGTTGTCCAAAGCTTATAAGTGGGAGGCCATACTTTCTATTTTAGCATGTAGATCATCGGTCTTATCACTGATGTCCTTCTTGAATACCCCAAACTCAATGGAATTCTTCCCTTGACCTTCTAGAACTTGTCTCAACAACTAATTGGTTTGATCTTGTGCGTTGGAAGAAGAAAAGCTTCCTTGAGATTGTTGTTGAGGAACTTGAGGGTTAGAGAAACCCGGGGGCGTATTGAAGTACT
This sequence comes from Iberis pinnata, assembly GCA_900406425.1. Lineage (NCBI taxonomy): Eukaryota > Viridiplantae > Streptophyta > Magnoliopsida > Brassicales > Brassicaceae > Iberis > Iberis pinnata. Next base: position 16,476 of record OVBE01002811.1, on the reverse strand, counting down.
GCTGCTTTTGTTGGAAACCACCCTGATTGTTGAACTGTGGCTTTTGTTGAAAACCGCCTTGGTGTTGTTGCTTTGGTGGATAGACCTGATCTTGTGGATTAGCCACATTTGTGTTACGGTAAGAGAGACTTGGGTGTTGTTGATAGTTGTTGTAACCTTGGTTGTAGCCTTGGTTATCAAGTCCTAAACATCAAATTCCACCATCTAATCACCCTAATCTACCTAACTCATTTTTTTATTTAGAACTACTCACTAGCCATTAGGAAAACACAAGTTCTAAGTGTAGAATTATGTTTAACCATGATTAGATTCAATAAAAGACAAGAAAATAAACAAAGAATCACACAAGAACCAAATCAAAACTCAAGATAGATTCAAAAGATTACAAAGAATTTAGAGAAATTCAAACTTAAGAAAATGAAATTAGGTTTACAAAACGTTAAATAGTTCTCCTAATAAAATTGAGTTAACCCAAATAAGGTTGGTTAACCCAAAGGAACAAAATGGGTAAAAGGCTTGGTCAATCTTAATTTTTGACTTTTTGGGGTCGATATCGGCCGGTTTGGCCAATACACATGCGGTGTATGATTTCTTCACAATCTGTATCGGCTGGACATAACCGGTATACACTGGCCGATAGGTGTGTATCGGGCCATGTGTACCAGCCTCAACTGGTCGATACGCTCTACTCATAGTTTGTATCGGCTGGACCCAACCGATACACCCTGGTCGATATAGGTGTATCGGTTGATGTGTATCGGCATTCACTCTTCAGGACTTGTATCGACCAAAGGGACCGATACAAGTGGTCGATACTTTTTCCTCATGGCTTCCTCTTGCTCCTTTTGATTTTTTCTCCATGGTTTTGACTCCAAATCAGCTTCACACTCATTAGGTACCTGAAATATGTAATAGAATGCAAAATGCAACCTAACTAGTCTAAATGTAAGTGAAACTAACTAAAATGACAACTAAATCAGAGTCTAAATCGGTTAAAAATGCAATACATCACATGACCTCAAGAAGGACTGGTTCACAGCCTTAAAAGAGTTTGATGCATGATTGGAAAGAATGGCAAATGAAATCACATCAGAGGTGAAAGGTATTGGTACAATTCTATTTGAAACTGTGTCTGGTATCTTTGTTTCCGTCACATGTGTTAGATATGTACCTAAATTCTTAAGAAATCTACTGCCACTAGGAACTTTTGAAAGTCAAGGATGCACTTTTGGATCAGAGAATGGTCTTCTAAGTGTGAAGAAAGGAGATAAAATTCTCTTACAGGGAAGAAGGACATGTAAACTGTATTTTCTTCTTGGTCATCATTACATTAATGAAGCTAATGTTGGAGATAACAAGGATGAGACAAAGCTGTGGCACAGTAGGCTTGGCCATCTAAGTCAGAAAGGCTTAGATACAATGACTCATAAAGGATATCTGGACAAAGAAAAGGTAACAAACATTAAGTTTTGTGAAGACTGTATTTTTGGTAAAACTCACGGAAACAGTTTCCAAAAGGGTAAGCACACTAGCACAAAATGCCTTGATTATGGTCATGCAGATTTATGAGGTTCACCTAGTGTACCTGAATCACTTGGAAAATGTCACTATTTTCTAAGTATAATAGATGATTATTCAAGAAAAGTGTGGGTATTTTCTAAAAACAAAGGATCAGGCATTTGAAAAGTTTTCAGAGTGGAATCTCTAGTAAAAACTCAGTATTAACTTAAGGTTAAGAAGCTAAGAACTGACAATGGTCTTGAGTTTTGTAATGTAATGTTTGACAAGTATTGCACTGAAAATGGAATATCAAGGCACATAACCATTCCATATACAACAAAACAAAATGGTGTTGTGGAAAGGATGAACAGAACAATCCTTGAAAGACTAAGGAATATTCACAGTGAATCAGGCTTACCAAAGGTCTTCTGGGCTGAAGTTGTGAATACGGTGGTTCATCTTATACACGAGAGCCCATCCTCGGCTGTTGAAGACAAGATACCCGAAGAAGTGTGGTCTAATGCACCTCCAGTACGTGGTCATCTAAGAAATTTTAGTTGTGTTTGTTATTTTCATAGTGATGAAGGCAAACTGCAGCCAAGAGCAAAGAAGGGGATCTTCATTGGCTATCCAATAGGAGTAAAAGGCTACAAGATCTGGTCTCTAGATGATGGGAACTGCATTGTGTCAAGAAATGTGATTTTCAATGAAAATCAATGCTACAAAGATCTATAAATTGGCTCAAGAGTCTCCAAAGAGAAGAAGACTCAATTTCTTGATATTATTTTTGGTTTTACTGATGATATTTCTAGTGTTTCGGTACCAATACACAGGTGGATGCGCCATAAACAACATATCAACAATATCTTTAACAACCAGTACAAATAGCCGAAGACACTGATTCAGAAGAGGAGCTAGAACCATATCAAATGGAACTATCAGCTAGTAAGAGACATGACCAGGAGACAAACAAGACCCCTTAGGAGATTTGAAGACTATGTGAACCTGACCCTCGTGGTATCTAAAGATGGTGAACAGATTGACCGACCTAATTTCAAGTATGCAATGTTAGATAAGCACAAAGACAAATGGAAAGCAACAACAAATGAAAAATTGGATTCTTTGTATAAAAACTTCACCTGGGAGCTAGTTTAACCACCTAAACAAAGGAGAACAGTTGGATGTAAGTGGATCTTTGAAAAGAAACCAGGAATACCAGGAACAGAAGAGCTAAGGTTCAAAGCAAGACTCGTGGCAAAAGGGTTTTCACATAAAGAAGGTTTGGACTATAATAAGATATTCTCACCTGTAGTCAAGCTTGTTTAAATAAAGTATCTAAGATCCTTATTTATCAATGAAGAGTTAGAACTGGAAAAGCTAGACGTAAGGACTACATTTCTTCATGGAGACGTTGAGGAAGAGATCTTTATGGATCAACCAGAAGGATACCAGGTAAAAGGAAAAGAGTCTTGGAGTTTGTCTACTGAAAAAATCACTATGCGGATTGAAGCAAAGTCCAAGACAATGGAATCAAAAATTCAATAAATTCATGATGGACATTGATTTTCAAAGAAGCAAGCATGATAGTGTCTACATCAAACAGGCTCCAAACACCTCCATATACCTATTGTTGTATGTAGATGATATGTTAGTAGCATGTATGGACAAACAATTAATTTCAGACTTAAGGATCGACTTAATACAAAGTTTGATATGAAGGATTTGGATGAAGCAAGCAGAATAATAGACATTGACATCAAAAGAGACAGAAACAAAGGAACTTTGAAACTCTCACATGAAAGATATTTGAAGAAAATTCTTAAGAACTATCAAATGGAAGAAGCTAAGGCTGTACAGTCTCCCTTAGGTGCTCATTTCGTGCTCCATTTTTTTTATCTTCCATGAACTCCAATTAACACGATTTCGTAGATTTGGTGATATCGTACGAATCTTGGATAGCGAGGAAAGGATCTTGTCATTACGATATGTTCGATGTGATTGGATCTCCGTATCGCCTGGTTATGGAAAGTTTTAAAGATCGTACGATATCAACATTCATATTGGACAAAAGGATTTGATTTTCTGTCTTATTAAAAGGGTCGTCCTCTGCTTCCAGCGAGTCCCACCTTCAATTCTCGATCTGTAGCAAGCAACATGTCGAAGACCGATAACGCAGGAAGAAGTGAAGAGCCTTTGAAAATCCCTGACTATGACAATTCCTCAATCATTCAAAGCTTTGAAAAAACACTAGTTGGTAGAGTTTTGAACATGACTGTCCAAGGAGAAAGTGTGAAGCAACTGGTTAGTTTCTTCCCACGAATATGGTCACGTCATGAAACTGGACATGTTCAAGGCTATGACATGGGTGATGGTCGATTTAGTTTTCAGTTCCAGAAAGAAGAAGACATACAGAAGGTTCTAGACATGCGTCCTTTTCACTATGAAAAATGGATGTTAGCCCTGGACAAGTGGGTTCCTTGCATTACAAGCAATTACCCAACCACCATTCTCTTTTGGATTCGTGTATTGGGCGTGCCAGACATATACCGTGTCGATGTAACCTATAGATGTGTTGGAGATGACTTAGGAGAAACGATCAAGGTCGATATTAATCTTGAGAGGTTAAGAGTGGCTATTGATATTGATAAGCCAATTATTTTTCAAAGGGAGTTGGAATTTGAGAATGGGGATGTTATCACTGTTAAGTTGGTTTATGAAAAACTAATGGGATGTTGCTGTTACAGAAAAGACTTAGTCTCCTCATCATCTAACGTTCACCTGTAATCTAGGAACAACTCAACCACTTACACTTAGTCTTCCTGTATTATAGGATCCACATTCTCTTGTAAAGTCTATATATTACTTGTAATCTTGATTGGTTAATTCAATGAGAAATACAATTCATATGGTATCAGAGCAGTAAAAAAAAAAAAAATCCAAACTTCTCTTACTGCAATCTTATTCCATCGCTTCTCTTCTCTTTTACTTTTCTCTCATGGCAAACACTTCATTTTCTCAATCTAGTGAATCAGCTACCATTGTGAATCCCACCGATTCACAATATCCAATTCTCTCCATTAACATGAGCAATATCACAAAATTGAATTCCACAAACTACATAACATGGTGTCTCCAAATCACCTTGTTCCTCAAAGGTCATGACCTTCAACAGTATATCACGGACGCAACAATCCTGCCTACACCAACAATTGAGCAGAATGGTGTCACCGTAACCAATCCGCAATACACACAATGGTGCCGTCAAGATAATCTCATCTTCATGGCTATGCTCGGAGCAATAACAACTCCACTCCAGCCGCTGGTTTCTCTGTCCACCACCTCTCTTGAAGCTTGGAAAACATTGGCTTCTACTTATGGACGTCCGTCACGAGGACATATGAAATCCATCAAAGAACAACTCAAAAAGAGTGTTAAAGGCCAGAGAACAATTGATGAGTACATGCAGTCAATGAAGACAAAAGCAGATCAACTTGCGTTGCTTGGCAAACCTCTTGATCACGAGGATATTATCGAGTTCATCCTTGATGGCCTCGACGAAGATTACCGTGTTGTCATTGACCAAATCAATGGTCGTGATATCCCTCCAACCTTTGAAGAGCTTCATGAGAAGTTAGTCAACAAAGAGGTTGCAATTCTCTGTTCTCAACCAGCATCTACATTTCCAGTGACAGCTAATAACGTCAATCATCGCAACAAAGTTCCAGCTCGCCCAACTCAACATGTATCTCCTCAACGGTACAACTCCGATCAGCGTGCTCCTCGTCCTTACCTGGGAAAATGTCAAGCTTGCGGCTCCCAAGGCCATAGCGCGAAGAGATGTCCTCTTTTCCGAATGGTCAATGCGTCGTCACCAACCTATCCCCAACCCACCTCTAATTGGCAGCCTCGTGCATATCACACTACTGTCTCACAGCCCGAGACACCTTCTTGGATGCTCGATAGTGGCGCATCACATCATGTCACCTCCGATCTTGCAAATCTGTCTCTCCATTCTCCTTTTCATGGCACAGATGACGTTCATTTAGGTGACGGATCAACCTTGGAAATCACACATACTGGTTCCCTCTCTCTCCCTGCACAAACACGTTCTTTGTCCCTAAAGAATATTCTTTTTGTGCCCAAAATTCAGAAGAATCTCATATCTATCCGGCAATTATGTGAAGATAATAATGTCTTCGTTTTATTTGATCCATGGTCTTTTCAGGTGAGGGATCTAAAAACGTGGGAGATTCTCAAAGCCGGAAGAACTAAAGATGGACTTTATGAGTGGCTTGGAGCACCGTCTTCCTCTAATAAACCGATAGTTCTCACCACCACCAAATCAAATATTTCCGAATGGCATTCTCGTTTTGGCCACCCTTGTTTAGACGTTCTTAAAAAGATGTTCTCACATCTCTCTTTACCATTTCCAAATAAAACTTCAAAATTATTATGCAATTCCTGTGCAATTCATAAAAGCCATAAATTGCCTTTTGGTTTAAGTTCAATTTCCAGTTCCAAACCACTCCAAATTTTATTTTCAGATGTTTGGACATCCCCTATACACTCTTTTGATGGTTATAAATATTATCTTACCCTTGTTGATCACTTCACAAGATATATATGGCTATATCCTCTCAAACAAAAATCACAGGTTGCTGATACTTTTGTTCGTTTTAAAGCTCTTGTGGAAACACGCTTCCAAACAAAAATACAAACGTTTTACTCCGACAACGGCGGAGAGTTCATTGCTCTTGCTTCTTTTCTATCTCAAAATGGGATCACCCACTTAACCACACCACCACATACACCTCAACATAATGGTATATCCGAACGGCGACATCGTCATATTGTCGAAACCGGATTAACCCTTCTTTCTCATGCTCATATGCCTCTTAAATATTGGTCATTTGCATTCATGACAGCCACCTATCTTATAAATCGCATGCCCAATTCTGCCATAAATTTTGAAATCCCTTTTCATCGTCTTTTTCAACAATCACCCAATTACGCAAAGCTGCGGACATTCGGATCTTTGTGCTATCCTTGGCTTCGTCCTTACTCTACCCATAAACTATCACCTCGATCTCTTCCTTGTGTGTTTGTTGGATATTCACAAACACAATCAGCTTATCTTTGCCTTGAACCAAAAACTCATCGCCTTTATATTTCTCGTCATGTTCAGTTCTTTGAAAATCAATTCCCTTTTAAAGAAAAAGCTCCACCAATACAACCAGTCATGGATCCTCACTATCCTTCCTCATCTTCACCCACTATGACATTCCTTCCACTTCAACCACTTGCAAAGTCCACCTTGGTTCCTCCACTCCCAACAGATCCTTCACCTTCACCAGTTATGGACTCTACGAATCATCAAGAGATAGGTATACCAGCTTCTACTGTTTCTCTACCTGTTTTACAGGAATGTGACTCACAATCATCAACACCAGTCCAACCACGTAGACATTCAATGGTGACAAGAAGTCAAAATAATATTGCTAAGCCTAATCCACGTTTCTGTTTTGCAACAACAAAAATTGCACAGGAAGTGGAACCTCGTACTTATGCTCAGGCCCTTAAAGACGATCGATGGCGTTCAGCTATGATTGAAGAAATTAATTCTCAGATTCGCAACAGCACATGGTCTCTTGTTGACCCAAGTCCTGATGTCAACGTCGTCGGTTGTCGGTGGGTCTTTCGTATAAAAAGAAAACCTGATGGTTCCATTGACAAGTTTAAAGCCCGCTTAGTGGCAAAAGGGTTCCATCAACGACCCGGAATCGACTACTTCGAAACATTTAGTCCTGTTGTCAAGCCGTCTACAATCCGTTTGGTACTCAGTCATGCAATCTCTCATAATTGGCCACTTCGCCAGCTCGACGTCAACAACGCTTTCCTTCAAGGTGAATTAGCGGAAAATGTTTACATGTTGCAGCCTCCCGGTTTCATTGATCGAGATCAGCCGCATCGTGTTTGTAAAATGCATAAAGCAATTTACGGTCTCAAACAAGCTCCTCGAGCTTGGTATTGTGCTCTTCGGCAATTTCTCATCGACTCCGGCTTCACCAACTCTTGTGCGGATACTTCTCTATTCACCCTTCATTCTGGTACAGTTACACTTTTCATCCTCGTTTACGTCGATGATATTGTCATCACCGGAAACTCACCACAACGAATTCAACAATTCATAGATCTCTTGGCAAAACGATTTTCACTCAAAGACATGGGCTCCTTGAGTTACTTCCTTGGAATTGAAGTGTCACGATCTCCTAAAGGTCTTCATCTCACACAATCCAAATATATAACAGACCTTCTCCATCGAACATCCATGAGTGATGCCAAGCCAGCTCAAACTCCACTATGTTCTAATACAACATTGTCTTTACATGTTGGTGTGACTCTATCTGATCCTACTGAGTATAGAATGGTAATTGGTTCTCTTCAGTATTTATTGTTCACACGTCCAGATGTTGCTTTTGCTGTAAACAAGCTTTCCCAATACATGCATAAACCCACGACGGAACATTGGAGTGCTGCAAAAAGGGTGTTACGATATCTATCTGGTACAAGAAACTTGGGACTGTTTTTCTCCTCTTCAAATCCAGGTACTGTTCACGCCTTCTCCGACGCCGATTGGGCAGGAAATAAAGAAGATTATACCTCAACAGGAGCACATTTAGTCTATGTCGGCAATCATCTAATCTCATGGGGTTCAAAGAAACAGAAAACTGTGGCACGCTCTTCTACTGAAGCCGAGTACAAATCTGTTTCGACGGCTTCAGAAGTTCAATGGATAGTCTCTTTACTTCATGAACTTCGTGTGCCACTTACAACTGTACCTGTCATCTTTTGTGACAACATAGGAGCAACATATTTGAGTGCTAATCCAATATTTCATTCCCGGATGAAGCATGTCGCTGTTGACTTCCATTTCATCCGAGATCTTGTTCAACGAGGAGTTCTACGGGTTTCCCATGTCTCGACGAAAGATCAGCTAGCTGATACTCTTACAAAGCCTCTTCCTCGTCCACAATTTCAGTTTCTACGTGACAAGCTTGGACTCTCTACAAGATGTCCAACTTGAGGGGGCATGTTACAGAAAAGACTTAGTCTCCTCATCATCTAACGTTCACCTGTAATCTAGGAACAACTCAACCACTTACACTTAGTCTTCCTGTATTATAGGATCCACATTCTCTTGTAAAGTCTATATATTACTTGTAATCTTGATTGGTTAATTCAATGAGAAATACAATTCATAGTTGCAGGGTTTGTCGTCGGTTAACTCATGCCTCCGAAGAGTGTCCAAAGTTGGTTGAACGGAACATTGGCCATCAGTTACACGCGGTGGAGGAGCAACAGTCTAGCAATACCGGAATTAACCTAAACGATGATCGTTCAGAAGATGTTGCAGAAAAACTCAATGGAACAGAAGATTTTGGAGTGGGTTCTGGAAAAAACGGATCAACTTGAACAAATTAGGCTGTACATGGGCCTAATGTTTTGGAAATTAAGCCCACTTGCAGCACACGGGCCTGATGGAGACTGGTAATCATAAAAATAATTATTTCTCTTTTATTTACATTTTAACAATTTTGACAATAAAATATCAACGTATTAAAAATTAATGATTTTACTCGATGTATAACTTTTAGTAAATTAAATTTAAAGGGTTCAAAATGATAATATTGAGCCAACTCTGGAAATGGGCACGTAACTATTCAAACTCACAATAATGGGATCAAATTGGTGTGGAGAATGAAGTATCTCCCTTTGAAAGACATGCGTGAGAAAAATACAAAAAGAATGAATGAGGATATCATTGAGAAATCAATGCATCCACATACACAACAGAAAAATATTATTCCTAATCAGTATTGTGGTTCAAGCTAATGAAACAAACATCCCTTCTGCCTGGAATATCGGAAATCAATGCCGAGATACTAAGAAAAAACAATCAGTTTGCCAGTAAACTTATAATCTCAAAACAGTTGCAAAAAAAAGATTATAGATTGATTTGCGACTGTAAAATTTAGTCAAAAATTTTTTATATCTGATAAAAATTGTAGCAAAACAGTTGCAAATCTTTCTTCTACACTATGGGACTATAATTTGCGACTACACAGTGAATGCATTTGTGGTCGCAAAACATAATAGCAAAAAAATCTCTAATTTTTGCAACTACTTTGCAATTGCTTGTTTGTGACCAATTTGAGACTTATTTATTATTTACACATTGAAATTGTGGGAAAATAGTTGTAATCGTTTAGCGACTAACTTGCAACCACTTCCTCTGTCTAAATAGTCAAAATAGTTACAAAGTTTGATACTATTTCGAGACTACAACTTTGTATATAGTCAACAGACTATAATATTTAGCGACTAATTTGCATATGCAATTTAAAAGTGCTTGCAAATAAGTTACTATTTTTTTGCAACCACTTTGAGATTACTTCTTTATATGTAGTCACAATATAGTGTCTAATGTTTAGCAACTGATTTGCATATATGTTTATCATGTAGTAGCAAATAAGTCACTATTATTTTTCACATACTTTGTGACTTAATAGTCATTTTCGTATATTCTGCAAATAATTAATAATAATAATAATAATAATAATAATTTAATTATTTTCTTAAATTTATATTAAACTAAAAGATTTAAAATGATAAAAAATTATAAATACAGATAAAAGTATTACATTTTTTAAAATACTAATAAAATCTAAAACTAGTTCGATAGATCATAATGATGTGGGAGATCGGATAAGGAACTCTAATGTTTGGCCAAATACGCTACAAAATTTGGATCTTGCTCCCTAAAATAGCCAACCAACATTTCCAATTCTAGAATTATGTTACGTTTTTGAGCAGCATCAGCATCACGAGGAGCCATTACGGCTCACAACATCTCATCCTGTTGAGTATTCCCAGCTGATTGCTCTTTAATCTGTCGTGGAGAGGCCAACAATTGTTCTTGCAGTGATACAATTGAAAATTTTTTTCTTTTATTTTTTAATTTATATCTTTCAATAAAAATGTAATCGATACTTTGTTCACAAATAACAGAAATAAAAAAAAAAATTATTTTGCTTATAGTCACCCTATAGTATCTCACCATGATAGAGTATGGGAATGACTAAAAAATATTGGTTTAGAATGAATAGAAGTGTGGGCTATGTATTATGACTTTAACGAAATCATGGATCACCATGAAAAATAGAGGACGGACTCACAAAGAGGAGTCCTTCGTAGATTATTGATTGATGAAACAATGTTGTAGTATGATGGACTTAATTCCCGTATATGGGTAACTGCTTGTCTTAGGTGGGACGACGTGGAAAAGTACAGTCTGATGTCAACTGGATAGATTTATAGTTAGTGAAGATTGGTTTGACATTTTTGTTCGAACTCATTGTATAGTTAAAATGTATGAGATCCTATATTTTGGATCTTATTTCATATATCCCAGAAGAAGAGAAAGTATTTTAAACAATTCGGTTTGACCAAACGTGGAGAGCGAAGCATAATTATGGGGAGCTTATAAAGAGAGGGTGGAAGGAAGGATCACTAGAGGATCTGCTTTCCATTGGAAGATTGAATTAGGAATTACATAGGTGAGATCTCTCATTGTAGAAACAAGATAATACTAATTCATGAAATAGATACCTCGCAAGAGATCGCTAATCTATTGGAACAATTAAAGCGAGAAATGATAGGGAAAATATTTTGGAAAAGGAAGAGCCGAATTACGTGGTTACAAGACGCTGATCAAGATCACAAAAATTTCACACTTCCGCAAAGCAAAGAAAATCCCATAATTGGATAACTGGTTTGATTAACAGAGATGGAAAATGGATAGAAAAGTAAGAGGAGATAAAGGCTGAAGCTAACATGTACTTTAACATACTCTTAACGGGTTCAACTGTCTTGGATATAGATTTGGATATCAAGGCATTGTCACCATTGGTAACGGATGAGGTTAATGTCGTCTAATAAGTAAGGTTACTAACCTGAAGGTAAAAGAAGAAATATTCTCCATGCACCCAGGAAAAACAGCAAGTCCTAACAACTTTATTTTACCAAATTATTTGGCATACTCTTTGGACCCTAGATTATAGAAATGATTAGAAGTTTCATTGAGTCTAATAATTTTGACACATATCTGAATGAGACAAACAAAGTATAACACCTAAAATGAAATGACCTAGATCAATGTCCGAGTTCATGCCTATTAGTCTTTGCAATGTGTGTTATAAAATAACTTCCAAATATTTATGTAATAGGTTAAAAAAGATACTTCCAACTTTGATTGCATTTATGGCTGAATGGTTGATTACATATAATATCTTATTAGCGTAAGAGGATTTTCATGCCTAAAATACAAAAGATAAGATGTATGAAAAATATATGGCGACAAAGATTGATATGAGTAAAGGATATGACCGGGTGGAATGAGACTTCCTTGAAGTTTTCATAAAAAAATGGGAGTTTTCGATAAATGGATATCATGGATCATGAACTGTGTCACAACCTATAAGATCTTAATAAATATGACCCGTGAAGGAGAGGTTCAACCACATCAAGAATCGATAGAAGGAAATTCTATATCGCCCTATCTGGACATCCTATGCAAATAAGTATTTGTTTCCAATCTAAGGGAGGCATAGGCGAAGAGAAAACTTAATGGACTCAAGATGGCGAGAGCAAGTATACCCATCTTTAACCTTTTCTTTGTAGATGATAGTCTATTTTTTGTAAGGTGTCATTAAATCAATGTGATGCGTTATCTAAGGTTATCGACTTATATGGTTGAGCCTTGAGTCAATGTATCAACTTTCTATAATCTTTTTTCATCTATGGAAAGAGGATGGATACAAAATTTCTTTACAAATATTTCTAGGTATAACTCATTTGAGCGGTAAAGGAATCTATTAGGGATAATTGACCAATTGCAAGGCTCCAAAATGCATATTTTCTCTTACGTGAGAGATAAACTAAATTCTAGAATCAATGGTTGGTCCTTGAAGTTTCTATCCAAGGGTGGTAAGGAGATGATGATCCATTAGATCACTCAGGCTTTACCGACTTCTATGATGTAATGTTTTCAACTACCTAAAAGCCTTGGACAAAAAAATGTCTAGGGTAGTAGCAAATTTCTGGTGGGTGTCACACCCTGATTCGCGGGAAATTCATTAGTTAGCATGGCATAAAGTGTGTACCCAAAAAATCTTGGGGGAGTTGGGTTTAAATCCTTTCATGGTTTTAATCAAGTGTTGTCGGAAAAAAAATTATAAGGACTATACCAATATCGACAATATTTTAAAGCTAGAGTTTTAAGAGCCATATACTCTAAAGGTATCCTTCCTTTCCAGGAAAAAAATCTCAAACAACTATCATTTGGTTGGAAAAGTATTTGGGGGCAATGGATGTCATAGAAAAAGGATTAAGACAAAAAATTGGGCAAGGAATGCATACTATGTTTTGACTTGAACATTGATTTCCAAGAGATCAACTAGTCAATAGAACTTGCAATTGTTGATGGATATTTGTGACGAGCACAATGTTCCCCATGTTCTCAGTCTTCACCCCAACAGATCTTTCCAGAATGGATATTGTTGGCATAATACATAAAAAAAATAAAAAAAAAGATTAAATTAAGATACGAAATATTGGCAGCATATTGGAAGAATGAGGGGTTATTCTTAACCCAACTCCAATATGTTAACTCACTAACTAGGTGTGGAAGGTTTCTACATTGGCAAAGCTTAGACATTTTATACGGAAAATACTCGTAGGAGCAGTAGTTATAACATATCAATTGGAAAAAAAAGGAACTACAGATTGACGAAGATTGCCCATGCCGCAGTGCTTCTCATGAGAAAATAAACCATGCAATGTTTACATGCCACCAGTTACTCAATATTGGGTATTATTAGTGATCACATTAGCGTCATGAGTGTTCCTATCTATAAGCCTCTTAAAGAATATGCATTATTGAAGCAACATACCACAAATTTAGGGGACAACATCAAAAATTTCCCCTGTATTTTTATGGTTCAATCAGAAGCGAGAAACAATTTACTTTTCAATGGACATCAGTAGAAATCCCTCGAGATACTCGAGCATGCATTGTTTAAGCTACCAAATGGTCACGTTCAAGATTACAAGAATATCGAGAGGCACAAGCTATGGTTACTCCACACTTTTTACAACAGGATGATACGTCGTTTATTTGCTACATGGATGAGTATTAGAAACAAGAGGGTGAAACAAATTGAATTGGTTGGATACTACAATTGAGAGATGAAACAACAGACATCATTGGAATAAGAGGTATATAAAAAGGAATCATCTTCATTTAGAACTGCTAGTCTCATGGGATATGTTATCATTGAGTAAACAAAGATTTTTCTCTCTCTAAATCACTGACTCAATAGAGTTAACTCAGATGATATCATGGCCAAGTGATTGGCCGACTTTTCACGTCCAAGGACTCACGAAAAAATCCTATCAAAAATGTTTGCACACATAATGCTATTATTATTTTTTTTTGGTGTAGACTCACAAAGTGTTTTTACGTAACTAATAGCAAAGACATACATTATTTAGTGGTAAAAATACATACAATCATAATGTTGGAATATCCTGAAATCATTTGTACTTACTCTAGATAAAATTGTTGTGTCAAAGTTTGGCAATTACATAATATTAGGTGGTTATAATGTTTTGTTAGAGTTCGCTTATAATCTATGGTCTATGAGTCCATTACTAATATTATATAATCGTACAGAGTCACACCTAAGAAATCTTGATCAAATTATTTTGGGTTTATTAATAATTTCTATTTATACGATAAACACAAATATAATATATATATATATATATATATATATATATATATTAAAAAAAAGAGGTAACAATAAATTGTTACTATTAATGTGCTTAACCTAAACGAGTTAGGTTTGACGAATAGCATGGACTAATCTATGATTAAATTTTTTTGGAGGCACAACTACAAATTAAAAAATTTAATGAGTATATATATATATATATTAGACAAATGAATAATAAATTTAGGTTCGAAATTGGTATTAATTTTCAAAATATGGGTGCACATGCACTATTGCATATCTAAGTAGTTTCACCTCTGTGAATAAGTATATAAAAACATAATTAGATGTCTAAGAGAAAGACACAGGACGAAAGAAAACAATAAGCCTAAAGGAGATAGTTCATGTGACGGATTTGAGATTGGATCTCAATGGTACTAGCGTATTAAGTCAGATTCAATTTGTGTACGTGTGGATACCAGTAGAGGCACGATACTTGCAGTGTTCAGAAACCTTAGACTAATTTGATTAGTTAGTTCCGCTACCGAATATCCAGGTATTTTCAAATCTATGTATTCTCAATTTATTTCAGTATTTGCATGAATCCAGGCATGAATCCAGGCATGTTAAATCCGTAATTATAATATATAAAACATTATAAATTGTTACGAATTCCAACAGTGGTATTAGAGTCGTGTATAATTTGAATTTAACTCTAGTTTATATGTTTATCTAATATATGAATCGTTTATAATGTATCGTTGGATAAGTCGCATATGATAATTATACTTATAAACCATTTGATCATTATGATCATTATGATTATTAGATGATTATGTTGCATGTTGTAATGTTAAAATTATGTTCTCTTATCCAGTAGTAATTATGCATGTGTGCGTCGTGATTTATGTATATATTTATGTTGAGAAAAAAGTTGTTTTGTGAGATAGAAACAAAAGTTTTTTTGTGTTAGATCTTTCGGTTGGATATTAGTAAACCAAATTGGTTTGATTTTTAATAAATCAAAGCAGTTTTATAATTACCCAAATTCTCTTTCTCAATTCTAATTCCATTAGAGTTAAGAATTTTATGTTATATTATTTAATTGATTAATTTAATCATTTTACTTAAATTAATTTCATAATAATAAGTATTTATTATGTACTTGATTTACATTTTAAGGTTAAAAATTCTAATTGGATTATAATTAAGAAATCTATTTTGAATAGATTTGAGTTTATCCAATTAGATTTATCCTAATTAAATTATGATTGAGTTAAATAATAGTTGGTTCAATTGTTTTTGAATATACGTATTTAATTATTACTTATTAGCTAACCTGTATATTTTATTTATCTTATATATTAGATATATTTTAAAATAAAATATAAATTTAATAATAATTTAATTCCTCAATTAATATCATATAAACTTGAATTGTTGTACGGCGGGTCTGCCAAAGTAGTAGAATGAGATAATTAGTAGCAATCAAAATTTTCTTCGTTGTATGGCGGGTCTGCCAAAGCAGCGGTCTACAACGTTTTGAAAGCTATAAAATTACCTATGGAATAAGATCGGTTTACCTGACTAGGCTATCAAAACGGTTTTGGGCTTAGAGACATAGAGTTGAATAAGACATAAAATGTCGTCCACAACCAAGAGTTATATGGGATATAATTAGAAAATATGCTTCTTACCTAAATAGCTAGATATACAGGGGTTGAGCCAAGGATCTCTTGGATTCTACTGAAATATGGATCTTGTAACACTATACTCATTTTGAGAAATTATTGTTTTGAGTTTAGCGTGAGTTTTCTTAATCGTTAAGAATGCTCAAAATTTCATGAACATCATATTAACTTTTCTTATGTTTTCTTATATACTTATGTCAAACTCCCATAGTGTTATTTCCTTGCGATATGTCCTTGAGAAGGAAAAACTTAATGGATCAAATTTTCTCGAATGGTACCGCAACATGAGAATTTTCTCAAACAGGAGAAAAAAGGAATATGTCCTTGAGAAAGAGATTCCTGAGAAGCCTAGCACTACAAGAAATATGCCTTTCCTTAGTGTTCAAAAAACGCTGTCGTAGGATACCATAGCGGTTTATTAAACGCTCTGACAGCGCCCGTCATTAAAGGTC
>OVBE01002810.1:5534-29156 GCA_900406425.1 Iberis pinnata | reverse complement strand
ACCAAATGATGTTTCCTTCACCGCTTCCCAAGCATCTTCCCCTATTTTGCTTTTGTTTTCAAGAAGTCTTTTGCAATACGAGAAGTGGTTGATGCTTCTATCACCGACCTCCTCAATAATAGGATACAACTTAGGTGGATATCCGGCCATACCTATGTCAATATAAGAAGACACCATCAACCAATACGGTATATACCAACAATATGTCAATAAAAATAAATCGGCAGTGGACAATCATAAATCTGCAATGTCGAAGTGATTAAATCTCCAATTAAAACAAAAATCTGCAATTAACAGATTAAAAAATCGGCAACGGAAAACTTAATAAATCTGCAAGGAAAAAATTATAAAATCTGCAATGAAAACGAAAACCTACAACTGAACTCAACACCTATAAATTCTGCAATGAACAAATAAATTTTTGTGTTTCGTAAAATCGCCAATAGCGAATAAAAGACTGCAATAGAAATTATAAAACTGCGAAGAACAACATCCACATTACTCACCTTCGATGTTACGGGGAGGACGACAAAAACAGCAAAAACGAAAAACGGTACAATAGACGACAATGTCTCCAACAACCTTGAACCGACGGCGAGGATGAAGACGTAAGGCGGAGACGAACACAGAGAAAAAGTAGACGGAGGCGAAATGTAAGACGGCGACGGAGACGAAATGTAACACGGCCGGCGACGGTTCAAGTTTCAAAACTCGGAAAAAAATTAGGTTTCAAAAATCGACAACAAATTACGCGAGAAAAATATCGGCAGTTTCATTTATCATTTAATGTAATGTATACGTCATTTATTTTCAAAATTAAATTGAAATGGTAAAATTGTAGTTTTGTCAAAAACATGTGTTTTCGACCTTTTCCACAAAATGTTGGGTTAGTCTAGTAAGGTCTCCAACCAAAGGTAATGTAAGCAATTAAAGTTAAAAGTTGGATTATTCTGACTTATTTTTTCTAAATTTAATTAAATAAGATAAGAGTTTCTATGTGAGTATACCCATAAGGATATCTATTGATGGAGATGATCTTATGTATGATTAACACTCGGTCACTCGCTTTCTTTTTTGTAGTGTGTACTTTAGAGTTACTTAAACCAAAACCAATTAGAATAGCGTAACCAAATAAAAAAATTAGTTAATACATATCTATTAAGAAAAACTTGACTTATTTGGTCAGGGTTCATATCCCAATAGATGAAAATAAACCAAACTTTATTTGTTGTTTATAAAGGTTTGGTATTGAAATTAACAAGAGTCATAAATGTGAATATTGCCATCAACAAGACAACAATGACTCAAATCCTTTTGAGATTTAGAAAGCTTCTTTATCTGTTGGCATCTTCAGAATCATAGCATCATTATCTGCATAACAATACACGTATATATAAAAAATGCCATCACCATTCTTATCATTTATAAGATATAATTATGGTAGTGATTTGCATTTCTACTTAAGAGACTTTTACGACTTCAAACTTTTTTAAAAAAATCATTTTCTTTCCCAAGTATAACTGTCCTGACTCCTGAAGTCTAAAATCTTTCACAGCCTAATTTTGTTTTGTTCTTAGTTTGAGTTTAATTCTAAAACCAACAATACTTGGACTTTTACTGAAAGTGAAGCCAAAAGTTGTAAAAGTTCTACATAACTTAACTAGTGCTATATCCACGAAAATTGGTATCTGTTAAATGATTTTGACTCACCCGGTGGCGTAAATTCCGGCAAACGTACGTACTTGGGACATGATTTTTTCGACGTCAAGCCTTTTGAATTAACACAGTCCCTTGGCTGTATTCATGTAAAAGCAAAAGCAAAATTGATGTCAATGATCAGCAATTCTACAGACAGCTTTATAGCCTTTTCATAACCTGAATTCAGTAAAAATTCTACATGTTATCTTATTATAAGAGAGCAAGAACCATGCATGTATAGTTATAGTATAAATGTAAGTAGTTGAAAGACACAGACCTTAAAATCCTTATAGAAGCAAATACGAATTTCATCAATTGCATCTCTTTTGCACTCAACTTCAGGGGTGATTTTAAATGCATTCTGAATGGCTGTTACGATTCCACCTAGTGGATACTTTTCTTTGTCGGAAGCAACATATCCAGCTTCATAAAGGACTTCCTATTTACAGGAAATGTAACAAATAAGAAGCTACTTCTGAGTCTGCTCTGCTCCACTGCAACAATTCCACTATCCCTTTTCTTATAAAGTCAGTGAAGACTTACCGTGAGATTATACTTTAAGTAGAGATTAAGTGTGGCAAGGAAGTAATTATACTCATCACGGAAAACAGGAGAAGAACATGTCCCATGCTTCTCTGCATGCAAATAAACAACACAATGTTTAGAGACAACCCATCTTCTCGGATACTAACAGATTGTTAAAAGGATTAAGCTGAGCATGGGGATCTCGTATTGCAACAGTGGATACAACTGTATATAACGGAGCAAAGATGGAAGATAGTTACCCCACTGCCACCATGACAACCAACAAATGTCAAATGAAACTCAATTAGATTTGGTAATGATTGAAACAAAAACCTAAGTTGGGAAAATTCTAATAGATGAATCACCTCATGTCCCCAAAATGATCCTTTTCCACCACGGCATGTTGATGGAGAACCACAACTTAGACTAGGCCAGTACTTGTTAAGACCATCCATTAACGTTGAGATCTGCAAAAAACCTTCATCCATTCAGAATCATCACTTAAAAAGATGTTAAGTAATGCCATTTATCAATTCTAGTTACGGAACAACTTAAGAAAAGTTGAATAAGATAAGAAGATGAATGTTTACCTCCTTCTCATTGAAGTCAGATCTATAACAACATGAAGGCCATGAACCGTCATTATAGTCAGGCCATAGCCCATCTACGAGAGATTACATAAGTATTTGAGATACCGAATCAGGTGGTCTTTCTCAAAAACTAAAAGATTCACACAACTTTTACTTACGGATGGTAAATTGAGTTGGAGAGTCGGAGCTGGGAAAAAGAAAGCACATAAAGATAAATCAAAATCTAAGAAACTTAATAATAATTAGATGGAAGAAGAGAGAGAGAAGTAACCCTCTGCAGCAAGCGTTTTTGGAGCAGCAATGGCGAGTTCCACGGCAATAGGTTGCAGGCCATTGAAGAGAGAGTGCGAAATAATCGAATTCCCTCTGTGATCCACTGACTTGGACGATGTCTCCGGCAAGTCCTTGTATCTCCGATGCCAATAGAAACACAACCAAAGGGACCAAGGAGACGAGAAGAGATATACGGGCCATTAACCCAAATCGATGATGATTGACTTCACCTTTGAGCTTTAGACGCTGTTTTATTGTTTTTTTTTGGATCTGAAAACTTTTGGGCGGATTGAAACCTAAACCAAAAGCAGAAGACAATTGACAAGGGAGCCAACATTAAATGAACATTTGGTTGGATTGATTCGTTTCAGTTCCGGAATATTCGGCATCTGTTTATTCAGTTATAATAGTATACTCCCTCCCTCTCAATATAATTGATGTTTTAGAGAAATTTTTTTGTTTCAAATTATTTGATGTTTTCGTGTTTCTATGCAAAACTTTAAAGCTATTTGTCATTAATATTTTGTAGAACCATTTTTGATTGGCTAAATTTGCTATAATTAATGTGATTTTTATAGAAATTAGATAAATTAAATGATGTTTTTGTGTTTTATTAAACAACGTGCAAAAACCTTAAACATCAATTATTTTGATACAGAGGGAGTATATTGTAAATTGAACCCGATTATATGGTCTAAATAAGTATTATTATTATTTTATTTATTTTTTTAGGATCTTTCTATACATATTTTTATGGGAGAATTAACTAAATAGTTTTTTTCATATGTGTTTGTAGAATTAAACTTTTATTACATAAATTTGTAAAACTAAAACTTTATCAAGATTTAAGTCTCTTTTACTCTTAATAATTTTTTAAAACTATTTTTTTAAAAAATAATTTGTTTTTAGATGAAATAACTGTTATGACCTGGAACGGCCATTCCAAAATGTTATAGGAACTTCCTGAGATATTTTGGAACGACCGTTCCAGGCCACAATGATCGTTCCACAATGTTCTAGGAACTCTCTGAGACATTTTGGAAGGAATGTTCCAGGCCAGAATGGTCGTTCCAAAATGTTTCAAGAACTTCCTGAGACATTTTAGAACGAGCATTCCAAGCCAGAACGGTCGTTCCAAACCATATTAGTTGTTCTGTGTTTTTTTATAAATATTATTAAAGTTTTCGGTCTTGATTAGAAATGTAGGTGAATTACGTTATAGTTTTGAGTTAAATAATGATGTCATTTGGTTTGGGCCCTTTCTTGATCCTTCATACTTTTTCATAATAATATGGCCAATTGTTTTGGCTGAAGTCGTCCTAGAGAATTTGCTTTTCTTTGAAGGAGAATATGTATGTTCAGCAACATACTTGTTGATTTAGAAAATATGATGATCCAGCTAGACACTATGCACAAATTCTCCAATTGTACAACTTATCTTTGCACCATAGACACCAAAACTGAGTACAAGATTTTGAAACTCTATAATCAAAGTTATACTTCATAGCTCATATCTCCATTGTCTTTATCAATTCTTCCTTGTTTTTAGAAAGTTGATCATTTTTAACACAATCAATCACTCCAATCTTTTGATTTTCACAAAAAATAAATTCGGACATCAACTAATTATCACCATCGACTCCAATATTAGGAGGATATCTCTTCAAATCATCATTCAATCTAGAGTTACTTACATATTATGTTGGTAATTGGGGCTTATTGTCAGCATCTTCTTCATCAACTTAATCTTCTGACGGTTTATTCAAATCATCACCACTACGTTTAAATCTCACACAAAAACGCATCGCATTCTCCTTTTTGAATAATCCAAACAAATGTTTTACTTGACGATCATTTATGACAAATACTGGTGGAGATTCTAAGTGATCAACCAACCCAAAAGGGGAGTAATGGATTTCCAAATCGGTCGTACCCAATACAATATCGAAGTCTTCTACAACCATTTTCTGCATCTCCTGCAAAGTAGAATTAGAGTACAAAGTAATCATTCTACCACCTTTCTCTTTATCAATGATGAATCTCCAACAATTATTGTCAAACACTCTCCATATACGACACATCACATATATGTGTATCATATTTTCTTACCAAATAATAATCAAGATTAGTTTTCAAAAGATATTTTCACATTCTACATATATACTAGAATTCCAGAATACTTTTCAAAGTAACGTAGAAAATTTATTCTAGAATTATGTATTTAAAACGTGCATATTCTAGAATTCATATTCTATACTACGCATTTTTGTATTATAGAAAATATATTCCAGAATAAGTGTATACAATAGAAAATTTATTCCAAAACACGTCATATTCTAGAATATTTTTTTCTAGAAAAGTTCATATTCTAGAATAGATTTTCTAGAATAGATTTTCTAGAACAAGTCATATTATAACACGTCGTATTCTAGAATAATATTTTCAGAAGACGTCATATTCTAGAATAAATTTTCCAGAAGACTTCATCTTCCCAAAATCACAAATCGATTAACTCATACATCAATTTCGATTTTTTCATTAAAATCACTAGAATCTAAGAGATCATCTCAAAAAACTATAATAAGAAAAATTAACACTCCACAATATCGCTTATGTGATAGTTAAACAATTAAGAGGTAGATTATGTGATAAGAAACTAAGCAATGTCACCTTTAAATAACAAAACATTAAGAAAAGAGATAAACAAAATGAATCTGCACGTATGTGAACTTACCTTATATGTCAACTTTGATCACTACTTGATGTTTTTCTTTGTGAATTCTAATAAAGGATTCCTATAGATATATGCTTAGAGAAACTTAGATATGGAAAGAGAAGTAATGAAAATACATAGAAAAAAAAAGAAACGTTGAATTTTTGTAGAGAATTAAATATAGTTACTAGAAAATATTTTATAAAAGATATTGTAGGAATATAAATAGTAATGGATAAAGAAAATGACATATTAGGCATAAATTGAATTTTTTGAAAAAATGTTAATTCCACAAACATAGGAAAAAAATCTTTTAGCTAATTCTCCCTATTTTTATTATATGTGTAATTTAAATTAGGTGGATCTCGCATCATATACGCATATATAAATTTAATAGAATTATTACAATATAAGTAAATTATACAAAAAACAAATAGATTATTGACAGACCGCCTCACATTCTTTCTTTCAAAGGTCATCATTTTCTTCCTTTTTTTGTTATTCACGGTTTAGCCATCATATTTAATTTTTGCTTCTTTGTTTTAGACACAATATAAACTTTGTTGATGGTGAATGATTTCGTTTCCATCGTGTTGCTTCTCTCATTCCAAACTTGTTTTTCTCCGACATTTGCATTTCAACACCAAAAGTATTGTATTGGCATTATTTTGAGTCACTCAGTTCATTAAGGTTTTATTTCTCCAAATCAATATTCAAATGGTGTAAGCAATTGGTTTGTTTATTTGTTATCATCTATAGAATGGCTACACAAAACTTACTATTAAGATAACAATCGAACTCTCTCTCCACCTCTTTTTCTCTCTCCCAACTCTCTTTCTTCAGATCTAGATTTGCTTAAGGACCCGAGAAGAAGTTACAGGCGGTGACCTTAACCCTTTCCCCACTCGGTCGGCTCTTTCGTTCCGCGATCCCCAGGCTCGTTGGTGAGGTTCAACGCCGGTGAGCTCACCTAAAGATTTTTCTCTCCCTCTCCTTTTTAGAGACTTCGTCTTACCCTTCTCCTCGATTCACAAGGGTTTCTTTTGAAGAAGAAGCAGCTTTGCGAAGGTGGAATCGGGCTAGATTTGCCGCAATGTCGAGCAAAGAAGACGACAAAAAAGTGAAAATGAACCTCAAAGATTGGTTTCGGCTTGGATTTCTGGAGGAGAGAGAAGCGAAAGACTTTGGTGGTTGTGTGGGGATCGCAGAAGCCAAAGGTCATCGCCAAACCAAGCCTGAAGGAGATTCGAGTCATCCCTAATTCATGCCGGAAACCTAGTCGTTTTTCGTAAACCGCCGTGGCAACATCCACATGACCGACCTCTTCCTCTGTCTGAAAATTGAAACCTGCGTAGGTGGCATCATTACTTTGGAGCCACCGCCGGATCGCTGGAATCCATCTCCAGCGAAATCATAACTCCACAGAGGTGGGAAAAGCATTTTAGGTTCTCTAATATGTTTCTAGGATTTTTTCTATTTCTATATGGGTCTGGTCTATCTTGTTTTAGGATATGCCTATTCCGAATTTGGCTTAGGGATTTATTTGTATAGATCTATATTTGAATCTAATAAGTATAAAATTTATTAAAAAAATAGAATGGCTACACAATACACGAAGAGTCACAAAAGTAAAGATATAAGTGGTGAAGATAAAAAAAGTTAGTAGGAATAACTGGGCTTATATTAGAATCATTTTAAAGTCTACAATTTATATGAAGACTCTGATATCGTATCAGAATATCAATTTTTCATAACTTATTTTGGAAGCAATGGATTTTACCGGTGCAATTAGAAGACAACCTAAAAAATATAGGCACATGAATTGTATTGGAGTTACATGGTATCATGAAAAAAAATAACATGGATATAAATTTCTTAGCGAATAACGCGTCCTTAGTTAGAATGCATCACAAAACTTACTTATGTTATTTATTATCTTTAGCATATAACACACATGTATGTTTGTGTAATAATTTGTATTCTATAGTTTTGTATATGACATTGACATTGTATATTTGATTTAATAACAATGAAATTTAGTCAAATAAAAAATTATAATAATTTTTAATTTTGTTTATTTATATATATTTTATTGAATTTATAATTTTATTTTTCAGCTGATTCATTATTTTATTAATTTCGCATAAATATTGTTTATCAAAATTTTGAAACAACGATATAAAATCTAAAAATATTTATTAAATCAGATATTATGTATCTTAAACTATAAAATAAATAATCCTTGATGATAAAAATTAGTTAAGAGATTGAGTACGATAAAAGATTTAGATATAAGAGAAAAAATTATACAAACATGTATGAAAATATGAATTGTCATCAAGATATAATTTAAGTGTGAGCCCGATAAAAAAATATGAGAGAAAATAGGCAATAGAAATTTAATAATAAGAATAAAATTATGATGTATTTGATTTGAAATAAAACGAACGGAAACTTAAATTTGCAGAAAAAAGTGTTATTAGATATGCATATTAAAAAAACATATTGAATATTTTGTTTACAGGTTTGAAGATATCACAAAAATAAGTTATATAACTAAATAAATAAAAATATTAATTCATAGATTAAAACGTATAGTTAAATTTTAAAATATTAAAATGAATGTTACATAATATTTTAGGAAAAATTGTCATATTAATCTCGAACTTTTAAATTTTGGCCATTTTAATTTCGAATTTTTTTGTAGGCCATTCTAATTCCCAATTTTATAAGTGAAGCCATTTTACTATCAAATTTTAGGTTGACTTGACCATTTTAGGCTCACAATTAGTCAACATTTCACTAAAAGTTGGTCAACAGTTAAATCTGTTAAATACATCCTAAATCACCTTAAGTCATTTTTTATTACGTGAGCAAACCCAAAAAAAAAATCCTCAAATCAATAATACTAAACATATCCATCCCTTCTCGTCTTCTCTACAAAATCGTTTTTTCCTCCGACACACTCGTAAGCTTTTCTGCTCGAAGTTACAAATTTCGTTTCTCACTTTATCTTTTTTATTCTTTTTAGCTTGTAAACAAAAATAGAACCATGTGATAATTGTGATGATAGTTGCTACAAAAATGATAGAAATAGGACTTACAATCGATGTGTACTATTAGTGTTAAAAAAGTAGAGTTTGTAACATGGAAATAGTGTCGTTCAAACTCTATAGAACTTGAGAATAGAGTAAAAGAATTATCTTTATGAATACAAATCAATATCTCCGCTTGAGAAGCAACCAATACTGCATCTTCAGTATAATCATCATCTTTACCATTGTAGGCAATTTGTGATCATCTGGATCAATGATCTTTTGTTGTTGTTGAGTAATATAAGGCTTTTGATTCGAAGAGTTTATTATCGTTTGGTATGTTACCCCACCATTTTTTAAAAAATTATACTTGAGATTGGCGGTTTTGATCTTTGTATCTTATCTTCGTGAAACTCTCTGTTGGACTGGGATGCGAACGAGCTAGTAGTGATAAGAATATAGCGAACGCCTTTGATAATCACATGTATGCTAATCATACACTTTGACAGATCAAGCTTCTTCATCATTTGAATCATGAAAACATGTGTATTTTTGTCTTGAAATGTTAATAGCAGATTTTAGATACTCGTTAATGGAGCCAGCTATTATTATTATTATCCTTTGAGCTTCAAATATTTTTGTAAAACAGCCATAGAGGACACATGGAATCATTTTCAAATAAAATGGACAGAGACTCTGTCTAAAAAATTACTTCTAACTAGACACATTGAATCATTTTAAAGGGCTATTTTTTGTTTTTCTAATCAAAGATAAGATAAATAGGAGAATACGTTTTAGCAGCAACAATCTATTTTGCATAGAAGACGAAGAAGAAAAGAGATGATTAGGTTTAGTGATGTTGATTTGGGAATCTTTTTATTTGTTAAAAAATAAAAAATCACATAAGGTGATTAACTATATGTTAATGGACATTTAACGGAGTTAAATTTTAGTTAACTGTTGACTAACTGTGAGCTTAAAATGACCTAGTCAATCTAAAGTTTGATATTTAAAAAGTTTCTGTTATAAAATTGAGGATTAAAATGGCATACAAAATAGTTTGGGATTAAAATGGCCAAAATTTGAAAGTTTAGAATTAACATGGTATTTTCCCCCAATATTTTTGTATTAAAGATGTTTTCATAAATTTTAAAATATTATTATGAGTAAATAATATTTTTTTAGTAAAAATACTTTTTTAAATTCAAATCCCCTGTATACTAAAAAGAAAGATTTTTTTGAAAACAATATTCATTTCATAATTATATGTAATTGCCACTAAACAATCCCTATAATCAAACATATTAATAACTCATTTACTTTTAAAAATAAAAAACTCAAATGCAACAATTTCTAAAAAATCTACAATCACTCATTTATTTTTTAAAATAAAAAACTTAAAAGCTATACATTTAAAAAATATACGTTCATTCATTTATTATAAAAATAAAAAACTTAATAGCTCATTTATTTAAAAAATAAAAACTTAAAAGCAATATATATAAAAATTCTACAATCACCTATTTATTTTAATGTGTTGACTATACATGACCAAACAAAATTATTGTGATCAATTTTGTTTATGTCAATTAGTTTTGTTTTTGCTGTACAAAAATTCAGTTTGGTAGGGACATATTATCCAGATACAGTTAAAATGGGTTCAATTTTTTTTTTTCGAATAAGACAATTTTTCATTCATGATAATCATTCATTACAATAAGTCGTAAGAAATCAGGACAACAATTGAATATAAAATAATATTCACTGTAATGGAAAGCCTGCTTGGAAAGTCGATATGCGGAAAAATTCGCTTCATTTGTTTGATTGAATTGATTCAAAGCTACTTGTCCAGCATCTGTAATGAATTGTAAATGAATGTTGGGTTCTGATCTATTAATGGTGTGATTGACAATCAAATTGTCTCCTTTAAAAATAATAATTTGGTATCCTATCTCCCAAGAACATTGTATAGCCCATAGTAGAGCATACATCTCTGCTTCTTCGATGGTATTTTGACCAAAATTTCCAAAAACGTAATGAAGTAGTTGAACTTTATCATTACGTATTATCCAACCCACACTTGAGTTCTGATTCCTTCTTTATGGCTGACATCATATTTATACTTAACAAGAGGAGATGTAGGAGGTTCCCATTTACAAAGACTTACATTGCGAGAGGGAGCTTGGTTATGTGAAGTTTGGCAGAGATGAATCCAGGAAAAAGCATCTGAAAAAGTCAAAGAGAAAATCTCTGCTGGAGTAATTAAATGTCTTTAAAAGAGTAGAATTTTCTGGATTTCCATAATCTCCAAAGTATAAAGAATGGGAGATAATGATTAATGGATATCGGAGGATGATTATGTAGCAGAACCAGCATGTCATAAAGTATATGATTCGTAGAACTTGCATCAATGGAAAATGTTTGTGAATATAATCCTGAGATTCTCCATACACTTTGCGCATATTCACATTCAACGAAAAGATGAGCTTCAGTCTCAGTTGCCTCATTACATCGAAAACATAGAACATTAGATGAAATGTGTCTATTTGAGAGAAAGTTGTTCATACCGTTTAAAGATCTGTAATAGATTTGAAGAATTGCGGTGATATGCTATAATGAAAAATAAGGAATCGTCCGCGAAAAGTAGATGTGATATTCGAGGCCCTCCTTTACTGATGCTTAGACTCTATAATTGTTTATGCAATTGACCCTAGATGATGAGAATGCTAAGACCATCACTTGCTAAAATAAAAAAATAAGGCGATAACGGATCACCTTTTCGTAGGCCTCGTTCTAGATGAAAGCGATGATATGGGTTTCCGTTAATTAAAACAGAAAAGGAGACCGACTTGATACAGCTCATAATCCAGTCGATCCATTAAGGACTGAACTCCTTTTGAATCATGACTTTCTCCAAAAAATTCCACTCAAGTCGATTATGCCTTACCAATGTCCTTCTTCACATTCATATACTCGTTTGTGCATTTCCGATTAGATTTGAGCGCATGAAAAGCTTCATGGGAAAGAAACATATTGTTTGTATTTAATCTACCAAGAGTAAAAGCTACTTGTTGTTCAGATATCAGAGAAGACATGAGAGGCTTGAGGCGAGCAACCAGAATCTTGGATATAACTTTGTAAACAATATTTCATAAACTTATCGGGAGAAAATCTTGCATATTGCGTGGGTTATCTATTTTCGGAATTAAACATAGATGGGTGTGATTTGAACCAAAAGGCGGCAAACCATGGTTAAAAACATAACGAACTTCAAAAACCAAATGTAGTTTGATAGTGAGGCAATATTTCTTGAAGAACAAGGCAGTGAAGCCATTAGGCCCGGGTGCCTTGGTGCTTTCGATAAAATTAACCGTATTAGAGATTTATGATTCAGATATTGGTCGTGTTAGTTGAGTGTTCATGTCTTCCGTTACAACAGGCTTTATAAAATCAAGTGTATGAGGAAAATCGCCACTACGGGAAGACTTATAAATATTTTACAATATCGTTGAGCTTATGAAGCTATGGCTTTGTTTCCTCTTGTTAACCGTCCATCGGGATCATAAATAGAACTAATCGAGTTCCTTGCTTTATGATTTTTCGTTGAAGCGTGAAAGAATCTAGTATTGTGATCTTCATGTTGTAACTAATTGTTTCAGGATTTTTGTTGCCAGAATATTTCATTCCTTTGGTATTCAGTCGAGAGTTGTGAACAAAGATGGTGAATGTCTGTTGTTGGAATGTTGATATTGGTCATTGCTTTGTCAATTTGATCTTTAAGTCTGCTGATATTTAAGGAAGCATTGAGGTTGTGATTTTTCTTTCATTTTAATATTACATCACGGTAGTGTGTGAGACAACTCGTAAATGGCGTATTCGGGTCAAACAAAGACCAATTAATCTGTATTAATTCGTCAAATTCAGAAGATGAGCATAGAAGGGAATAATGTCTTGCATGTTTCAATGGAAGAACGAACACTTATGATAGCTGGTCAATGGTCGAATTCATTTAGCTCCAAGAATTGAACTTCAGAAGAAGGGAAAAGAGCTTTCCATTCGTTAACAACCATGGATCTGTCTAAGGAGCATTCAACTGTGTAACTACGACGCCGGCTTACCCAAGTTAAATTCTTGCTACTGAAAGGAAGATCTGAAATTTCGCAAAAAGAGATCATATTTCTGAATGCAGATAAAGAACTTAGATTTCTTTTCTTACCGCCTTTTTCATTTGGATTAAGAATTCCACTAAAATCTCCACAAAGGAGCCAATGCCCTATTCTTGTATTGCGTATGCTCTTTAACTCATCCCAAAAAATGTACATGTTGTTTCAATTAGGGTCTCCATAAAGGAAAGAGATGTAATTAGAAATACCAGCTTTATTAATATAACAATCCATAAGTCTTTCATAGAGATAATTAAACTGAATAGAAACATTTGAATGCCACAACAAAGCTACCCCCCCCCCTTTAGACAAGATGGTGTTACACATCTTGTATTATCATACCCTAGTTGTACAACAATATCTCGGACTACTTTTTCTTCATTCTTGGTTTCTATGAGAAAGAGAAGCGTCGAAGAATAAGGTTTCTTCATCTCCTTTAGGCATTGAATTATCGGGGATCCCTTTCAAGCCCCGGTAATTCCAAAATGCTATATTCATTAAGATTTTGGTGGATTATGGCCCACCAAACTATCACCTAGTGATTACAGAGTCTTAGTCTCCCTGTGGAATCTCTTTGCAGCCGCTACAATTGCGAGATTGAAAAAAAACCAGGTCTTGTTCTCAATTGCTTTTGCTCTTTGTCATTTCGGAAAGTGAGTTTGCTACTGAAATTCTTCATCGTTTATCATTCTTCGATTTTCAGACAAAACAACATATGGTGTAGTAGAAGAAGCATAATCGGATTCAGGGGCCTTACGGTTCTTGTTGACATTTGATTGATTTCAAGAGTCTTCATTATGTGTACCGGAAGTGTTCGGTTGGTGATGTGACTGATCATCGTTTGGATCTTCATCAGAATTGTCATCATCTTCATTACTATCATCACCAGGGGAGAGTGGTAGAGAATTATGTCCATGGATGCAGGTAGATGTGTCATGGCTAAGTAATCCACAAGCGAAGCATAAGTTTTAGAGTTTCTCGTATTGAAATTTGAGAGTCACGACTTTATTTCTGATACACTGCAAGTATATTTACTGCAAGTGCACAACAAACACAGTAGTATACGAGGGATCGATTCCACAGAGACCAAGAACGTACGACTTTTAGTTCTAAATTCGATTCTAGCTAAGATAGATTAAATAGAGTTTGTTGTAACTGAAAATAAGCAGTAACAAAAAGCAGTTTTAAAACAATAAGATAAAGCGCTAGGCATCAGGGGATTCCACATGTATTCAGATTTGAAGCTCAGGTTAACATGCATGATTTACTAATGAAAATAGTTCTCAACTTAAAAGCCAATTAAAGACTAATCTTCTCCCAAATTATTAGATCCTTATGTTCGAATTACTAAAGATAAACTCCCGCCATATTTAGATAATTTAATCATGCATTAGTTTCAGATTTTATATGTTCATAAGCATCTAAGACAATACTCCCGCAAGCAGAGACACTTATTCATCTAGACTAGTGATGACTCTAAATTTTCATGGATTTTACATATCAATTAGCATCAATTATGAGGTCTTTAGGCGTGCATGCATCACATTTATAGTTGATTTTAGTAAGTTTGTGATTTTTAGGACTTTTTCATTAGAATTTTCATAGCACGCATTTTGGAGATTTTTCAGGACTTTCAGGAGTTTTCGGGAAGGATTTGTGAGATTTCAGAAAAGCAGCACTTAACATGGAATGGAGCAGCACTTAGTGTGGAATGGACTGGCACCAAAACTGGATCTATCTCCTCTCTGCCTGGATCGATCTCACCACTCACTCATATCGATCCCACCACTCACTCAGATCGATCTCGAACATCACTCAGATCGATCTCACCATTCGTCTGGATCGATCTCACCGGGCTTCACACTGCAACATCTAGATTGATCTCAGTTCACTCATGGATCGATCCCACACTCACATGGATCTATCCTTCTCTATCTCTCTCGGGACAACTTGTGAAAGTTTCTGAAGAAGCAAAGAAAGCGCATGAAACGGGAGCTGAGCTATGTTTGGATCTATCACAACCTGAAGACTAGATCGATCCTGCACTTAAACCAGATCGATCCCACACTTGCATGGATCAATCTCATGTACTCAACTTCAGGATCGATCCCACTCTCAAACGCGTTTCAGGTTGAATCGATCTCGACCCTTACGTCCAAGCTCTTAACACTTCAGATCAATCACACACAAGCTCAAGCTCCGACCGGACCAACTCAATTCCGGATAGCACCTGAACCAAGGCCCAAGATCCAAGACATTGATTAGCTTTTTTGTCTCTAGTGGGAATTAGGGTTTTTCTCTTAACACTATAAAAGCCCTAATTCGCCTCCTTTTGAGGGAGCTTAGTTTTTCTTTCCTTTTTAGGTTTTAGTCTTAGGTTTTCATTTTATTTGTTGTTCTTCATGTTCTTGGTGTAAAAACCAGATTTTTTTCAAGTATTAAGTTAATCTTCTGTTTTTCCTTTACTTTCGTGCTTAGCTTTAGGTTGTTGCATATCTGGTGCATGTTGATTTTCATTTTAAGCTTTTAATCTCCTGATTTAAATTTGTTCTTCATCTATGTTTTACTGTTTCATTATTGTTCTTAGTTTCTGGGTTTGTGTTCTTGCTATTCTTCATATGTTTAACCTTAGATCTACATGTTTAACTTTGACGTTATGATTTCTGTTTCACTGCTTCTACTCCCATGAGTAGTGAGTAGTCCATTAAGTTCCTGAGGATGGGGTAGACTAGGGTTGATGTCTTGGGTTCACCTTAGTACCTAAGTTGTTTGTTCTTAAACCCCTTCTGTTTCACATGTGCGTAATGCTGATTTGTATTTCATCATGGGAAGGACTGAAAGCCCGCCTTTAGGCTCTTCATCACTGGAAAGTGATTCATTGAAGATGTCCGGAACTAGGTGATTTCAGAGATTCGTTTCCCCTTCTAAGGGATTAGTTGTTTGGGAAGCTTATTGACTAGAGTAGATTGTTGTTCATGCCTGCTTAGTAGTTACTGTCTATGACGGGAGTTGAGTCTGTGATTGCTTTGCTTGAAATTGATTTCCAAGGGATTGGAATTGGTTGATTATGTTTCTATTGTCTAAGGGTTAGCTCATTGTATGAGGTATGTTAGGTACTTAGGTGGTTCAGGATGGATCCTTAGTCAATTACCCTTGTCCTCGGGAATTGCTTCACAATAGTTTACATCTTTTACTCTCTTTGCTTTTTCTCTGTTTTTGCATTTTAGTCTTACTGCACTTAGGACCTTTTAGCAAAACCACCCCTTTTAATACTTAGCTAGACTTTAAAGCATCCATTGCATCCAGATTGATTAGTACATTCCCATTTGGATTGATAACCCATCTATACTACAATGATGGGTAATTGATACCCCAATAGGACGTAAAAATCCTACTATCAATTTGGCGTTGTTTCCATTTGGGATTTGTTTACTACATTCTAGATTTTGGATCTTTTCAGATCAAGCTTCTTTTACATTTTTACTTACATGTCTACCTTTGTTTGCTTTGTTGTTANACAATGATGGGTAATTGATACCCCAATAGGACGTAAAAATCCTACTATCAATTTGGCGTTGTTTCCATTTGGGATTTGTTTACTACATTCTAGATTTTGGATCTTTTCAGATCAAGCTTCTTTTACATTTTTACTTACATGTCTACCTTTGTTTGCTTTGTTGTTAGGGTACCTGCTTAGCAGTGTATGAACCTGAGAAGCAGAGGACCAACTGACTTGCTTCCACTTGTTGACGACATAGAAGCTCTTGAACGAGAACACTCTCGGGCAAGACGTGAACACGAATGTGCGGAACACTTGAGACGGTTGAACCTACAAATGGCAGAANGTGTATGAACCTGAGAAGCAGAGGACCAACTGACTTGCTTCCACTTGTTGACGACATAGAAGCTCTTGAACGAGAAC
This sequence comes from Iberis pinnata, assembly GCA_900406425.1. NCBI lineage: Eukaryota > Viridiplantae > Streptophyta > Magnoliopsida > Brassicales > Brassicaceae > Iberis > Iberis pinnata. The sequence goes on along the minus strand of OVBE01002810.1, from coordinate 12,237 downwards.
ACTCTCGGGCAAGACGTGAACACGAATGTGCGGAACACTTGAGACGGTTGAACCTACAAATGGCAGAAAACATTGACAGAGATAACCAGAACACCATCGGTGCTGGTGACAACCCCAACACTCACACCATCAGACATGGATTAGTCCACCTGCAGTTCAGAACAACAACTTCGAGATCAAGCATAATTACATTGCAATGGTGTAGAACAACAAGTTCCATGGACTACCTATGGAAGATCCACTTGATCACCTCGACGAGTTTGATAGGTTCTGCAGTCTCACGAAGATAAATGGTGTGAATGAAGACGCTTTCAAGCTACGCCTCTTTCCTTTCTCTTTGGGGGAGAAGGCACACCAATGGGAGAAGTCACTCCCAAGGAACTCCATCACAACCTGGGATGCTTGCAAGAAGGAATTCCTTGCAAAGCTCTTCTCAACTTCAAGAACAGCACGCTTGAGGAATGACATTTCAAGGTTTGCACAAAAGACTGATGAAACCTTCTCTGAGGCATGTGAGCGCTTCAAGAACTACACCATGTAATGCCCCCATCACGGTTTCAGCAAAGCTTCCTTACTCAGCACCCTCTACAGAGGTGCCTTGCCTAAGATCAGAATGTTGCTAGATACTGCAAGCAATGGAAATTTCCTCAACAAGAGTGCTGATGACGGATGGGAGTTGGTAGAGAATCTCGCCCAATCTGATGGGATTTACAGTGAGGACTATGATAGAACACCTCGCGGTAGTTCTACTTCTGATGATAACACAAAGAAGGAGATCAAGGCACTGAATGAGAAGTTGGACAGGTTACTCCTGGGTCAACAACATCAAGTTCACTTCATCCCTGATGAAGAACAACTTCAGATTCAAGCTGCCGAAGCTCAACATCAAGAAGAAATGTGCTATGTGCAGAACCAAGGGGGTTACAACAAGGGGTACTTGAACTACTCTAACAACCCTGGTCTTTCTTACCGGAACAACAACGTTGCTAATCCAAAAGACCAAGTGTACCCACCTCAACAGCAGAAGAACTCTCAACCCTTCAAAAACTTCAACCAGAACAGAGGTTACTTCCCAAAGCAGCAACAACAAATTGATTTCAACAACCTCAGCAACAACAAATTATTGGTGCACCTCCTGGTTTGTCATCTAACCAACCTCCTGCTCAACCCTTCAACATTTAAGCTACATTACAACAACATCTTCAAGGCCAAGCTACTTATGCAATGGAGACATCAAAGAAGTTCGGTGAAATCCAACACAAAATGGATACATCCTTCAGTGAAATCTATTCAAAGATTGAAAATCTCACCTCCAGGGTCACCACTCTTAAAGGAAAAACCGCATCAACTTCAACCTCCGTGAATGGTCATCTACCAGGAAAATCTGTGCAGAACCCAAAAGACTATGCCAACATCAATGCCATCTATCTTGAGCAAACATCTTCTATTACTACTCTAACTTACCCTCTTCTATACACTGAGGACTATGTGGATCTAGTTGGGGGGGGGGTTTCGTGTTTAAAAGAAGCTGAAGAAGATGACCCTGCAAGAATTGATTCACAGAAGCCATTGCAACCTCCACCAGAAGTGATCACTAAACCATCTCTTGCTGAACAACCATTTGTAACACAACGGAAGGATGCACCCTTCATTCCACCACCATATGTTCCCAGGTTGCCTTTCCCTTCTAGATTCAAGAAGGAAATCATGGCAAAATACCTTGAGGTTTTTATGAAACCATGAAGGAAGAGGTACCTCGAGAAGTGTTGGAACCACATGAAGAATGCAATTCCTTGATAACGACAAAGCAATAAGACCTTGGTTTGTTCACATTACCTTGTTTACTATGAACTTTCACTTTTGATGAATGCCTTTGTGACCTGGGAGCTTCTGTCAACCTTATGCCTATGTCTACTGCCGAAAAACTAGGATTGGATGAGTTTAAAACTTTAAACATAAATTTGTACAGATCGATTAGGCATCATGTTGGTATCTTAGAGAACTTACCTATCAAGATCAAGGATGTAACAATACTCACAGACTTTGTGGTATTGAAGATGGATGAAGAGCTTAAGGATCCATTGATCTTCAGAAGGCCGTTCCTAGCAACGGTTGGAGCTGTAATCAATATAAGGAAATGTCACATTAAGCTGAACATAGGGAGAGGACCAAAGATGATATTCAACATCAAGACTAAACCCAAGGACCTCACTGCCCAAAGTCAGCTATTATCTGTGAAGGAACTGAATGAAGACAATCCAAAGAATGGGTACTCAAGCAGTAAAGCAGTTGAAGATGGATTGGGAAAGGAATCAACAAAGTCTGGAATGCACAATAAAGTCTTCAAGCCTGTTAAAGAACCGGATAAAGAAGTTCCAAATGAGTTAAAAGAAATCATGACATTGGAAATGCCCGAAGGTGAAGATAACCTGAAGGATCCAGGAAAAAGAAATCATGAGTTCAAACTCAAACCTGAGCATGTACCACCTCAGAAACAACCTCTTGAGATTCCAATTTCTGAAAAATACTTGGAACCTCATACCCGAAGCTTGGAAATCAAGAATAGAGACCAAGTGTTCTTACTTAACAAAAGGTTCAAGTACTATTTAGGAAATATGGATCCACTGTGTTCTAAGAGCTTCATGATCAAAGAAGTACTTTCTGAGGAAGACATCATACTTGCTGTCAAAGTTGATGAAAAACCAAAGCTGAACTCCAAGGTTGATAAGAACTATGACAAAGGAGCTTTCTCAGAGAAGACCTCGGTTCTCTTCGAAGAACCGTCTCAGGGTCATTAATCCTAAAAACAAAAAGTCAAGATTAGTGACTTAAAACAAGCTCACTTGGGAGGAAGTGCCATGTCTATCTGTATATATTAATTTCAATGTTTTTAAATTTCAGTACTTAGTTTAATGCAATTTCGTTTTCTATTGTTTTTGGTATCTTAGGTACTTACCGGATGAGTTTCGGGAATCTTGCAAGGAGAAAAGAAAAGGGAAATGACAAGATATGCTTTCAACACATTGGTCAATAAGAGTTTGCCTGCATTGATGCGGTTTCAATGCCGAGATCAATCTGGTTTTTCAAGGTTGGATCGTTCATGATCGATCCAAGAAGTGGGTATGATCAATCCAAAATACTTCAACCGCAACAACATTTGATCGACCCACATTGTCTGGATCGATGCGTTTTCAACGGTCATGGTCGATCAAAGGCAATGCCAAGATCGATCCGATACTCTATACTAGATCGATCCACACTCATCAAATGCACGAGCCGCAGATCGAGCCAAGGAGAAGTCATGATCGATCCATTTGATGGTTATGGTCGATCCAAGTCTTAACACATGATCGATCCACACCTCAACAATATGATCGATCCATGTGCTCAAACCGTCATCAAACCATTCTATGAACTCGAGATCGAAACAAGTGAAACACACTCGAACCGATTGGAGTGTTGCTTAATTTCAAACAAGGCTTCTCTCACTCAAGGACAAAGGATCACCTACATTGCCCACTTTCCCACCAACTCCCTTTACCCCATGGACAAAAGATCACCTCCATCACTTCTCTTACACACCCACACCCCCATCACACCAATGTCCCCTCTTTACTCCTCGTCCACATACACCATCTTTACTCCTCCACCACAACCTTCCACCCACAACTTCCTCCTCAAAATCGCACCACACTTCTATATAAGGGAGTATCTATTACTTACTCTCTCATCTACTTCAAAACAATTTTCTCTAAAAACTCTTTTGGTTTCTCTAAGGCATTTCAACAAGTAGCATTGCTCTCAAAAGAATTTCTCAACAAGCTCTAAACACTCGCAACAAAATTGGTTTCACTCCTTCTTCTTTTTTCAAAACTTCATCTTTAAAACTACATTATCGGTTTCAACTTAAGTTTTGCGAAAATTGGTTTCATTCTTTCATGATTAAAAACGTTTTGGTTGAACCAATTTTATACTTGTAAAAATCGATTTGAGCTAAGGGTGAAGAAGAAGTGACTAAACCATGAATTTAACTTGTTGATTGTTAGAGTAACTTGTGTACCCAATCTAATTTTGAGAATGCAAATTTAGCCCTTGTTGAATTCTTTAAGTGCTCACACACTCTCGTTTCTATGTTGACCTTTCAGAAACACAATGTCACACAACCGTTTAGAGAGACCATCAGTTGAAGAAATCTATGGAAGATTGATACAACTGGAATTCACGGGGTCAACATTTCCCTATATCGAGACTCTGAGAACTCTTGATATCCGGGAAGAGGTCCAGGACATATTGGGGATGATGATGATATCAATCATGGTCACCCATAACCATGAAGCATACCAGGAGGAAACTTGCATGTTCTTAGAATCCCTAGAGGTCACCTACTGTTTTGAAGATGATGCCGTTGATGACAATATTGGCGGTTTTATAACTTTCAAAACTTTGGATGGGGAAACCAAGAGAGTCACTTTTGGGGATCTATGGGCCATCTACGATTTTATGTGCATGAAGTATCAACCAAATGTGTTCGAAATTGCTCAATAGGAAGTGAAGTTTGTTTGGAATGAGATAGCAGCGGACAATTTTCAACACGGACAAACCAAAAGTTCTAGCATCCGCCACCCAGTAGTCAAATACGTACAACATATCCTAGCACATTCATTCTATGCTAGGAAGGACACCGACACCGTAATCATTCAAGAACTGAGTATCCTGCGGCTGCGTGTCGCTCACTAATTATGCAACTCCTTGCACAACCAGCACTTGTTCCCCTACTTAAGCAGACTACGACCTTGCCCCCTCAAACTGTTCTTGGAGGAACTGTTGGCATACAAAAATCAGGCTTTGGGAACGGGAAGACGGGAAAGACCAGAGCTAAGCATCAAAGGGTGGATAACACCAATTTTCAAGAGACTTCGGATACGATCTAGAGGATGCATTTACCCATCGAGACTGATGAACATAGATTACTTGACAGAGACGCGATTCATAATTGGAAGTCTTAACTCCCAATTTTTCTATATGTTCCAGCTGGAATACCAGAGGCAATGAGTCTTCTTACTTCCCGACTGCGAAAGGATTGCCTTTAACCAGAATCACAATCTCGGGTTCCGTGATGACATCTATGATTTGAGGGAAATCATCTCACGAATGACACCCATTGGATCAGCTGTGAACTCCTTTTCAAACCTCTACCTAGATGACTAGGGTAACTGAGGTCCATCCCAATCCCCTCCTTCATTGTATAATCCACCTGTTGCTTTTTGATTTCTGTTTGCTATGTTTGCTTGTTGCCTCTGTCTGCTCACTATGCTTAAAATGTCTTAATGTTTTTAATGCTTTCACTATCCTGTCCATCCTTGAGTCCAATCCAAAATTTTGGATTACATAGAGACTGTGTAATTAAAGTTTGGGGGAGGATTCGGAAGGACCCTGCTATTTAATGAAATTTCCTTGTTTGTTCATTTGTATCCAATTTGCAATGCATTCATACAACACCTATAAGCATCAAAAACCCATAAAAACTTGAAATTTTTTTAAAATTCTTCCTCAAAAACAGAGTGTCATTTGCATTTCATGTAGTTGCATATAGGATGTTGCACATTCATAGGGAACTAGGAAGGTGATAATCTTGTAAGTATGTTGTTTTCTCAAAAAATGTTAGTCCCCTGATTGTTAGTTGTCTAATGCATCATGAAATTGTCTAAAGTAAAACTGCACCTTTCTTGGAATGTGAATTTGCATGATCATTTGTCTCCTGAAGCAAGTTGTGACTTGAAGTTTTTTCCTATCTATTAGAACTTGAATTTGAATGCTTAATTATCATGTTTGTGTGTTGAATATGAACTCATGGATAGCATATACATATTTGGGTTATCTTCTACCTTTTACCACTCTTGTTAACCCAAGTAGAATCCCCACCTTTAAACCTTGCCTTCTTTCAAACTCTGAATTTACTACTGAGTGGCAGGTCTTTTATGGAATAAGCTTGGTAGAACATGTTAGGTTCGAACTGGNAGGGTCTCATGTAGTTCTAGTCCATGCTTTTTGGACTAGATAAGACTAGGTGGGATTTCATTTCAATTGTTGGTTTTTGGGTGGAAATGAATAAAAAGGGTATTGGTAGTTGGTGACAATGGGAAGTGATAAGGAGGACCCTTAGGAGATGAAAAGAAAAAGAATGAGAACATGCAAGTAGAAAGTTTGAGGGAACATTAATATANAACATGCTAGTAGAAAGTTTGGGGGAACAATGATATGCAAAAGAAGTATGGCTAGTGATGGATAAGAGAAAACATATGACAATGAATGCAAAAGGGTAAAACCCAAAAGAAACTGCAAGTGAAAAGGTCAATAGCCAGNAAGTATGGCTGGTAAAGAAGAAACATATGACAATGAATGCAAAAGGGTAAAACCCAAAGGACAATGCAAGTAAGAAGGTAAATATNTGCAAGTGAAAAGGTCAATAGCCAGTAAGTGTTTAAGTAAGTAAGTTCCTGAAACAGCTAGCAACATCTAAGAAAGAAGTCTCTCCTAAGGGTTACAAAGAAAAGATGAAAAATGGGAATGTAATTGGGTATGATCACTTTGAGTTTCAAAAGGGTAGAACTAGGACGCATCACTGGGTAGACTTNAAGTTTCAAAAGGGTAGAACTAGGACGCATCTCTGGGTAGAATTAGGAAACTTAGGTTCATGAGCATT
>OVBE01002809.1:0-29157 GCA_900406425.1 Iberis pinnata | reverse complement strand
GGCTGAGCATATGTATCTCAGCCGTATAAACATCCAATAAGTCTGCTTCATTAAATGCGCCTGCGAAACATAACTCAGCCATCTCCNTTAAGCTGTCACTAACGGGTGACTTATTCCCGTATGTCACCCAATTTTTCTTAACTCAGCCAGATTTTGTAAGTGAGTCGTCACGACCGGTTGATTTATGCCCGTAACTCAGCCAATTTCTCTTAGCTGAGCCGATTTCAGTATCTTAGCTGCAACGTAACCATAACTCAAATTATCGTACACGTCAGCAAATTCCTACGTGGTGAATGACATTCCTGTAAATACGTTTTTTGTCACAACGTAATAGAGGGGTACACTGGGCATTTAAAAAATGCAAGTAATAGAAAAAAGATTTGTATGGTTCTGGTCATTTGTCCTAAAATGTATGGTAGTTAAGCTAACTTCCCAATCATCTCCGTAGGATTTTTCCTTGCGAGCTAGTTTGCTTCGCCGAGGTTCAACTTCTACTACTTCCATTTATGGAGAAGTTCCAGAAGTGCTCGCCTCATTGGTTATTGAAACCGCTTCTCTTTGATCAATTGTCCGTTTTGGACGTTGCTTTTCCTTAAAGGAAATATGTTCTCAAAGAAAGAAGCATTCTGTGATCAGATGACTATATTGACATGAATATCAGGTATATCTGATTTATGAACCAAAAATCTATAAGCAATGCTATTGTATGCATAGCCAATGAAAATACAGTCCACAATTTTAGGTCCAACTGTGACCTTTTTCATAAGTGGTACAACAACCTTTGCAAGGCACCCCCATACTTTGAGATATTTGTACGATGGTACATGACCTGTCCAAAGCTCATAAGGCGTTGTGTTGTTGTGCTTATTTGGTATTTTGTTCAAAATGGTATTTGTAGTAAGCAGAGCTTCCCCCCCCCCATATTGATTAGGGTAACCCAGATTCTTGCAACATAGCATTCATCATCTCTTTGAGAGTGCGGTTTTTACGTTCCGCAGTCCCGTTAGGTTCAGGGGAGTAAGGAGCAGTAGTTTGATGTATGATCCCATGTTCTTTGCATAAATCATTAAAGGGACCATCATACTCACCTCATATGTCACTTCTTACTACTTTGATGGATTTTCCAAGTTGATTCTAAACTTCAAGTTGATACTCTTTGAATTTTGACAAGACTTCATCTTTGATATGTAACAGATATACATAACAATATCTTGTGCTATCATCGATGAATGTCACAAAATATTTTTTACCGCTTCGAGTTTGTATATTTTTCAGATCACATAGATCTGTATGAATTAAACCCAAAGGTTCGGTAGTTCTATGAACTTTAGGAGATGAAGTTTTTGTGAGTTTGGCTTGTACACAAACTTCACATTTCTCCTTATTTACTTTGCATTTGGGAATTAAGTTTAGACTTATTAAGTTTTGCATAGATTTGTAATTAACATGTCCTAATCTTTCATGCCAAGTATTGAAAGACTCAACCAAATAAGCAACATATTTTTCATTAACTTTATCATCAATTACAATGTTAGCTATTTCAAGCTTGTCATGACGAAGGAATGTCATTACACACATTTTGACAAGTCCTCCTTTTACAAATCCCTTTCCTAAATACACCCCATTTTTCCTAAGTACTAGCTTGTCAGCTTCAAAGCTTGTTCCGAATCTAGATTTACTCAGTAGAGTTCCCGAAACAAGGTTCTTCCTCGTCGACACATGTTTGACATTGTTGAGTGTAAGCTCACGTCCTGAAGTTAGCTTCATAACCACTTTGTCGCAACCTTCAATCTTTGAGCAAGCTGTATTTCCCATGAATAGTTGCTCCTCAGTCTTGTCTTTCTGATAAGTGGTGAACATTTCCTTATCAGCGCAGATGTGGGTGGTTGCACCAGTGTCATACCACCATTCTTTCGGGTTGTCGTCAACCATGTTGACTTTAGACACAACCGCGCACATGTCTTCTTCAGTAAGATAAGATTGAGCTTTATCCTTAGCTTTAGGAGCACTTCGACACACATCTGCTTTGTGTCCTAGCTTTCCACATTTGTGGCATTTCCCTTTAAACTTCTGGTTTATACCATTTTTCTTGAAGTTTGTTGAGGGAGTAGGTTTGAGGAACTTTTGTTTCCCTTTGCCCTTTTTCTTTGCCTCATCCACATAAACCGTATGTTGCTCAGAAGCAGCAAAGTTGGTACGGTTTCGCTCTTCCATTCAAAGTCGCATAATGACATCTGAGAATGACATCAGCTTCTTCTTGTGCTTCAAGTAGTTCTTGAAGCTGAGCCAGCTCGGGGGGGAGCTTTTCTATGAAGCAGTTGACCGTGAATATTTCATCGATCATCATACCTTCAGATGCAATCTCATGACAGATGAGACTCAGTGCGTCGACTTGTTCCATGATAGGCTTTGAGTCCACCATCTTGAAGTCCAAGAACTTTGCGACGACAAATTTCTCACAACCAGCATCATCATATTTGTACTTCTTCTCTAAGGCCATCCAGAGTTCCTTAGAGGTATGTGCTTCCGGACTGTACACTTTGTACATTGGATCAATGAGGCGGCGTAAGATCCAGCCTCGACAGACGAAGTCATGGTGCTTCCAGGCATCAACACCTTTGTGGACGTAGGCATCAATATTCCCAAGAGGAACGATCGGTGGATCGGTCATTAGGAATTTATCAGCATGCAGATAGCTCAGGTAGAAGAGCATCTTGTTTTGCCACGTTTTGAAGTTGGTTCCGTCGAATTTCTCAGGCAGTAGGCAGATTGCTCAGGTAGAAGAGCATCTTGTTTTGCCACGTCTTGAAGTTGGTTCCGTCGAATTTCTCAGTAGGCCTTGTGCCATCGCCATTGCAGCATGCATTCCGACAAAAGCATCTTTTGGGGGCGAAGTCTCGGTCTTTTGCCAGACTCGTCAATATGTCCATCAGGGTGGACATTTTCAGTATCCTCGGTTGTGATCTGTGAAACAAAAACCAGAAACTATCAGTAAAGTATCACGGAAACGTTTAAAACGATAGTGAACCAGTAAAACATTTTAAAAGGTTAAACCGAAATCCGATATAAAGCGGTAGCTATAGAGCGGATTTTTTAGATTAAGATTGTAGAGACCGTAAAACCAGATTCAATTATAAACTAAGTTTAAAACGTTTAACAATCTTAAACCAGACGGAGTCGAGTCGAAACTCTTTCCTTAATTCTAAAAATTGTCTGTAGTAAGACGGTTTACCGCAATGTAAGAATCCCAGGATACAATCGTTCCACGTCTTTATTAAGTCTTACTCTTAATAAAGCCTGTCGACCTTAGTCTTTATGAATACTCCCAAGACTTTGGAAACAGGGCCGATGAGACGCGACCGTTGGCCGAACCAGTGCAAGTGAGCGGGCGCGAGTTGGCGAGCCAACACATGGCCAGGCCGGACAAGCGCGATGTAGCTGGTCGAGCTGGTCCGAGATGGCCAAGCTTGAGCTGGGCTGGATCGAGCTGGTCCGAGCCTTAACAAAATTTTCTACAAAATATTAGACCCGAGACATTCGGCGCGCGCGCGTGTGGTTCTCCTCTCTCACTTCCATCATGCATAGTGTCCATTTGCTACTCACTTATAAACCTTACATGAGTAAGCTACTTATATACCACTTGAAAAATATTTTTCCAAGCAATGTGGGACAAATTAACTTTTGTCAATTTATTGACTTTTAGTGTGTTCAAATTGCACACTTTGACCTCACATTTCTTATTCAATATAACTCCAAATTTAGCATGTGAATATTCAAAGTTATAGTCCAAACTACAACCTATTCCATACAACCATAATCCGGTGATTCCGGGCAACGACCTTGCCGGAAAACTCGCCGGAAAAGTAACAAAAGTCACTTGTCATTATTTGAGTTCCAACATCACATGTCTTTGAATTTTCAAAAAAACGTCTTAAAGAACTCCAACAAGGTATCAAATTGATCGAGCCGCTAAGATTAGTGTGATCCCAATCATTTTAAATTGAGTAAGCCCAACCTTGCTAACCACCAACAAAGGCATTTTCTACTAGTGCAAGGGAGTGTTAAAGCACTCATATTTTGAAGTATCTTAAAAAAAAATGTTTTGGATGAGAGCACTAATGTCGAACTTAAATTTCTTCACCTTTTTTCTTCTAAGTTCTTAGTGACCAAAGTATTTGCGAACTTTTTCAATTTGGGACAAGCTAGAACATAATCCAGGAATGAAAGAGTTTTCGGATCGAAGCAATTATCTTCTTGTAAATTTCTTGTAAATATGAGTAAGGACATTTTCATGTCACTAAACGCAATAATTCCGGTTTTATATGGCATTTTTTCAGCCAAATATTTTTTGGTACAATAGTCAAAGGTGTATTTTTATATAGGACATAATCACAAATTTCTACACGATGTGAATTGGTTATGAATAAGAGTGTGTTGATCTAGTTACTGACAAATCTTTCATCACCAAACTTTCCGTACATAAATAATTGCGATAATATAGAATTTCTATAAGTTTCATTTTTAAGATTAGCTCCAAAAAAAATACTATATTCTTAATTGTTTCAAATGTCGCTCCAAAAAATACCAAAAATTTAAAATAGTTTGAGTTTAAATATTAAATCTTAAAACTAAATTATAACCTTTTTAGTATTACGCCTAAGCTCATTAACCTAAAAGTTTAAATTTTAAATCTCTAAAATGAAATTCTTTTTTTTTTTATGTTGTGGACTTGTTGTATTTTTTAAAAAATAATATTTTTAGAATAACAAGAATGTCTACTATATATAAAATCAATTAATTTTGGTGGTATTATATGGAATTAATCGAAAACATTTGTATATTGTATCACTTACGGCCTTGTATAAACAAAATATATTATCCAATTCGGTGAATGTAGCCAGCCTGCAATTTCGACATAATTAATGGCAGACCCATGGGCCTTTGAAAGGCTCTTAGCTCAAACCCATTAACAAAAACCCTAGAAATTTTCCTCTTTATAAATCAACCCCTACTTATATGAGAATCGTCTCACTCACTTTTAAGCGTCCGTACGACAATTCAGATCCGCCGTGAACTGATAAAACCCTAAATATCTCTGTCTTTGTTTTCTTGAGTTTACAAACCGTAAAGGTAATCTATTGATGGTTCCGATTCTGTTAATTTATCAAAGTGAAATGAGTGATTCTATGGTCACTTATGGGTTGCAATGATGATATCTTTATAGATAAATTGAAAGTGTTATTGAAAACGCTTAATGAACGGTCGACAATATGTCGAACCTGAGCGGTTAGCTGAGCAACTTTATCTTCACTTTACTTAGAAGCTATTTGTGTCTTTTGATTTTATTTTGTTTTTTCTGTATTGGAATTGCAAAGATTTTGTTGCTGTGATGAGAAAAATATGATATAGAAAGCATTGTTTTGTGCTTAATGAGTCAGCGACTATAATGTTGTCCTGAGCGGTTAACTGAGCAACTAAAGAAATTTCAATTTTTTTTATTTCTGTTTCTTTAGTTAACTATTTAAGCGGTTTTGATTTTGATAAGAAAGTATAGTTTCGGTTCAGTTTGTTAGATATTACGTGTGTTGGTTTGTAACATTTGGCATTATAAGTTTTTTTCGTAAAGTAAATCAGTTATAAAATGATATTATTAATTGTACACTAGATAACTTAGGAAATTGATTTTTTGATCTTTGTATTTTTATATAAAACATTATATGATGTGAAATAGATGCGAGTATTTGTTTGTGTAGATAGGTTTCGTATCAGATTCTAAAAGTTGGTATGGTGTTGGTTTCCAATTTGGTATTTTGGTACTTAATCGTTACGAGAAGATCTTTTTGACGGGAGATAAAGGGAGAAAGATTTTTACTGTAAATACATTAGCTATAAGCTAAATATAACAAGTTTTGAAAGAAAATCTTTGTCCATAAGGAGAGAGATGAATGGCTTTTATATAAGAATGCGATTCTGATGACTAAGAGTCGTAAACGTGTGAAAAGTGAGTTGTTTGTTGACGCGGTTTTACAATAATCAATATCGTTAAGTATGTGTAACAGTAAAGCATCTACAAACACGTGGGTGATTTTGCCAATTCCCCTTTTGTTTTCTTTAATACACCTTTTGGGTTGACCTGTTACTGTATTTGACGTTTGGCAAAAATTCATTTGTCTGTTACTTGATTAAACATAAATTATCGTCTTTGAATAATGTATACCAAGAAAAAAAATAATGGAAAAAAATTCAATAATGTATATAATTATTTGAATAATTCCAACGTTCCAACTCGCATCAAAATAATGTCGTTGTCTACATAACATCTAACAAGGATATTATTCATATCTTAAATAATTTCAACTACTTTTTGTATATAAAAGTTAGACTTATTCATATTGTAGATTATACGTTCTAAAGATGTAATAAACAGGTAACTATAGTTTTAAATTAATTGGTACAAATTTTAGTCTGTATTTTTAGTATTTTATATTATGAAAGTTTTCAAATACTTAAGAAAAAGACTAAAAAAAGCTATATTTTAGTGACAAAAAAGCTAGATTTTATATCCAATCCAAAAAAACAAAATATATAGTCTTAATGAAAAATATGATCAATGTTCAAGTATTTTTTTCCAATACTTTTTTCAGTAAAATGTAATCAGTCGTTGCAATTTAAGTAAATAAAATTTTTATATTTTTGTTTACAATGATTTGTTTTATCAAAACGTGATTTAGTTTAGAAACGTTTAAAATGAATTGGTTTGGTATGTTTAGTTCTATAGGCAATTGTTAACGATTTTAATGAGATAGTTAATAATTCAAAAAATGGTGATCGTACGCGATCAAAATCATCTTTTTGGATTCTAGATTGATGCGTGAATGTTGTGGAATGATTGATTTTTCACTTACAGAGAATTGTTTTTCTTGGATCGATCGCAGAGCCCGGGATACGGTTTGTTGCCGTTTACACAAGGATATGGTAATGAATAATGGTATGTACTTTTTTCACACTCTCATATCGAGTACCTTAATAGGGGATCATAGACCCCTTATTATTACTTTGGACATTCATCAATATCGGGGGTCCAACCAATTTCGTTCGATTAACGTTGGGTATCTAAAAAGAGTTTCGAAACTATTATGAAAGAAGGGTGGCAACGACATGATTTTGTCCTCTGACAGGTATACAAGACGAGATAAAGAATTGTAGAGGTTGTATTTCACGTTGGGGACGTGACGAACAATTTAACTCTTCTCTTAATATTGAATCTCTAAAAATACAAATTGACCATGCCCGCTCTACGGACTAAGTTCCTCCTTAGGATCTATGGGCTTTGACTGAGCAATTGCGTTTTGCTATGACAGCAGAAGAATTGTTTTGGAAGCAGAAGAATCATGTTGCATGGCTCTAGAAGGGAAACAAAAATTCAAAATTTTTCCATGCCTCCACAAAGCAGCGTCGAGCCCAAAATCGAATTTGTGGGTTGATTAATGTTGTGGGTATTTGGATTGAGGAAGATGACGACATTGAAAGGGTGGCGACGACGTACTTTCAAAATCTTTTCGCTCGTTCCTCGGTCAACAACTTAACACAGGGTTTAGAATCAATTAAATGTTATGTGACGGATGAGATGAATGAATATCTTACACGACCGTTTACTCAGGAGGAGATTCACGAAGCCCTATTTGAGATGGCTCCAGAGAAGGTCCCGGGGCCGGATGGAATTATGGATGTTATGGTTGTTAAAATAGATATGAGTAAAGCCTATGACTGAGTTGAATGGTACTTTCTATGAGCTCTCATGACCAAGATGGGGTTTGAGAACAAATGGTTTAATTGGATTATGTATTGCGTCACTTCAGTAATGTACCAGGTGCTCATTAACAGAGAGCCCAAAGGATTTATTCAGCTAGCTCGTGGACTAAGACAAGGTGATCTTTTATCACCATATCTTTTTATTCTTTGCACCAAGGTGTTCATCGCCAATTTACGCAATTTTGAAGCCCAATGAACTCTTACTGATATTAAGATGGCTAGGGCATGCCCGTCGATCTCACATTTATTATTTGCTGATGATAGTTTATTCTTTTGTCAAGCAAATCTGGCTGAGTGTGGTAAGATCGCTGAAGTTCGGAATCTTTATGGTGTTACGTCTGGTCAACGTGTTAACTTCGATAAGTCCACAATCTTTTTTGGGGAAAAGGTGCCCTTTCAAAATCGTCAAATTCTTAAATACCGCTTGGGCATACTAGCCGACGGAGAAACTGGTTGTTATATGGGTATTCCTGGGCAGATGAAGGGGTCAAAAGCCCAATTTTTGGCTTATGTGAGGGATTGTTTGTATAGTCATGTGAATGGCTGGTCTGTCAAATTCCTGTCAAAGGGAAGAAAACAAATTATGATTAAGTCGGTAGCCAAGGCCCTCCCTACCTATGTTATGTCATATTACCAACTTTCTCAAGATCTACTCAACAAACTTACTAGTGCAATTGCTTATTTATGGTGGAGTACTAAACCAAATGCAAGGGTTATTCACTGCGTTGTTTGGAAAAAAAAAAGAAGCATGTCTCTCAAAGAAGTTAGGAAGTTTAGGTTTTAGATCTCTAGATCTACTTAATCAGTCATTGCTAGCGAAGCAAATATGGCGCATTTTGCATAATCCGCACTCTCTTTTGGCAAAAGTTCTCTGAGGAAGGTATTTCTGGAATCAACTTATTTTTCGGGGAAAAAGCGTAATTTACCATCCTATGGATGACAGAGTATTTGGTGTGTATGTGAGTTGATAGTTAGAGGACTACAACGTTCCATTGTTAGGGAAACAATACTAGTATTTGGAGAGATAATTGGGTACCGAGAGATTATTCACATCCACCGCAGCCTATTATTTTTGGTGTTCACCCTGATTTGAGATTTTCTGATCTCTTGCATTCAAATAAAACGACATGGCGTAAACATATCCTCCATCAAATTTTCCATCCTACTAACATTGCTCCCATTCTTCGACTTCGACTGTCATGAAACGTAGAAGATGGTTTTTGTTGGCACTATACCTGAAATGGACAATATAATGTTAAATCGAGTTATGACTTGTTGGTGTCTAACCTTGACGAGGAGTTACAATTTTGGACTCAATTGCTATCTACTAATGGTCTAAAGGAAAAAGTGTGGAAGCAGGGTGCTCTATTAAAGTTGCTCCACATTTTGTGGCATACGCTAACTGGTGCTTTAACTGTGAATACCCAACTTGCGAATCATAAACTAAATATGGATAGAATTTCTCCTTATGTGGTGATTCTGAGGAAATAATAAATAATAAAACATACTATATTTATGTGTCCACCAACACTCTAGACTTCGACCTTGTCTGACGTTGCTACCATCCCTCGTTGTTTCCCTTTGACCAAACTGTTGGAAAACATGCATTTCCTTCTTTCTCCAATGGAACTTCCACCACACTCTGAGATACCTAATGCTTTCATTTGGATTTTATGGTATTGTTGGAAGGCTCGTAATGATAAACTATTCAATAACAATATCTGGGAAATACCAGATATTATACGCCTCATTGATAAAAAATCCAAGGATTTGATGTTGGCATATTCGCAAGGTTCGGTAGGATCACCTAATCAAAGGATATGAATTTGTCCACATACTCAATCACGGTTGACAAACGATTCTTTTGTGTGTTTTGTGGATGGTTCATAGAAAACAAATGAGCATTTTTGCGGTGTAGGTTGGGTTCTACAATCTTCCAATGGTGTAGTAGATATTATGGGGTTTCGAGGACTTCATTCATGTCTCTCTCTACTATACGCATAACTGCTTAGCCTTTTATGGGTTTTGAAATATATAACTCATTTAAAAAGACATCGTGCAGTCTTTTATACAGATTCTAAAACTATGATACATATGATGTTTCCTTTGATTGGCCGGCTTTCGTCCAAGAACTCTCAGATTTGACCAACTATATGGTCACCAACCAGGGGTTTTGTCTTCAACATTGTTTCAGACAGTTCAAAAGCGCGCTGATTTACTAGCTCGGACAACACGTCAGCGGAAGAAGATTTTTTTATTCTGCAGTTCTTTTACTCCAAACTGATTTCACAATTTTTATAGCATTTTTTATGTTTTTATGTTTTTTTTTTTCTATTTGGTGACAAAAAATAATAATAATGAAAAGTATGGTATTTATCATATTTCGACAATAATATATGATAAATCAATTCTACAACGCAGAAAAACGTATTTACGTAAAATTGAATATCATTATTAAACAAAGAACAATATTTTTTATCATTTGAAAAGATCTATGCAAATATAAAAAGCAATTTGTTACTAGAATGAAATTTTAAATATTTGATGAAAAAATTATTGTTATATTTTTTTATATAAAATTTTTATGGTTTATTAATCCAGATATAAGCCCATTACATATTTTGGCCAGACACCAAATTAAACCTAAAACTAAACCATCTAACTTACAAATTCGGGCTTGGGCTTACAAGGCCCAAAACTGGCGCGAATCCAGAATTTGAGCCCAAAAAACCCTAAATGAAATTAGAAAAACCCTAGAACGTTATCGTCATCGCTAACTGCAGAACTGTCGGAGGAGACCACCGGAGACCCGGCGACGACACCCGAAGCAGTAACGTCTGCCACCGACACCACCGCCCACCGATACGATTCCTTTGGAGAGGAGATGGATGTAGATATGAGATTATAGCCACGACGGAATCAGAAGTGAAGAGTAGTTTTCCGACGCTTCCAGGTGCGAATTCGGTTGCCTTTCAACTTGGTTTAATGACTGTTGAAGACGTCGATGGTCCCGCACCGCCGTAAAAAAGCGACTGTCTCTTTTTTCTCCGGCAAGCGAACCTAGGAAGCCCCTTGAGATTCTTCACTTCTTCTCCTCGCCGTCCCTCAGGCTACGACGCTGTGAGCTCGTCTAGCCGGACAACACCATCGTCTAGCTGTTACCCTTGCCATATCTCGAATCGGTGAACTTGAATGGAAGACAGAAGTTGAAGAGTTAAAACGATGAAGAGTTACGATTTGCAAGGACGAGGCCGCCGACTCAAGATTCGCCTACGACCCCGGGAGTCGCGGTGCACGGAAAGTTGTTCGGACTGCCAGAGTTAAAGCCTCGCCTCCTCCCTCCTCGCTACAGGTCTCACATGAAATGAGAGAAAGTCGAGAGAGTAAAGAAGATGGAAAAAAAAAGTTTTTGTTTCCTAAGCAATGCCATTTATTGTTATTTATCTTTTCTACACTAATATATTAATATATGTACTAATATGTTTAATATATGTATTTAGATGTTTTTAATTAAAATATTATTTAAATTTCAACAAGAATATAATTATTTGAAATATTTTGAAAAATATAATTATATCTATATCTATATATATTATATATATATTATATATATATATATATGATATTATATATATATATATATATATGAATAATTTCATAATCTAGTAGCACACGGCCTTAACGTACTATATATAAAAGAATATTACACTAACTTAAATAGTCCAATATTGAGTATGAAGACTGAAGAGAGTTATTTACCATCAGAGCGATAACATTTTAGATGGTAGATTTAGACGCGTAAAAGATCTTTGTCCACCTAACAAAAATATTATTCTCAAAGTAGTTAGGGAGCATAGAACTTACCCTAACATTCAAATTCTCAAGTAACAAGCCACACTTGATTTCTAGTCTTTGGTAAATACGCATCTTTGAAAACTAATAAGTTTTTCTAAAAAGAAGAAAAGAATATTACACATTACAAATCTATCATAAATGGATCCATATATTTGATTTGGAGTAATTCCGATTCATTTCATAATTCAATAAAAGAAAGAACAATTAAAAATTTATAGTTTAAACTACTCGATTAATTATAAAGAAAAATAACAAAAATAAAACTTATTTTGTTTATCGCCACCATCATCTTCATCATCATCATGTCTTCCTCAATTTTAGAAGTCAAAGTCCTTAAGCAGCTTGCGAACCTGTTCAAGCGTTACAAACAGAACCACCGTGAATGGCGCTTGTCTCGAAACTGTCGGCACAAATCCTTTGTATAAAGCCATAATTCCTTCAGCCTTCACCGTTTTCAAAGCACAATCAGCCGCTCCTTTATACGGCGGAGCAACACCAGCCTCCACCTTCATATTCATCACCCTTGTCTTAATCACATCCACTGGGTTAGATGCAACCGCCGCCACAAAACCCGCCGCGAAACTCGCCGCCACGTGAGTACCGAGTCCATCTTTCATCAACCCTTTCTCCAAAATCGTCTCTTTCACCGAATCATAAGATGCTAATTGCGATGAAGTGACAAGCATTGCTCTGTTTATCGTCAGAGACGATCCTCTCCAGAGAGAGGTAACGCCTTCGCTGCGAATCATTTGCCCAATTGCGTCACCGACGCTTTTGTAGTTTCTCCGTTGTGCCAACGGAAGACGACCGTCGGCTTGCATGCGAACCATCGCCACATCGGCTGGATTTCCAACCGCAGCTCCGATTGCTCCGGCGATGGCTCCGGCTGCGATTTTTCGGGCTAAAGGCATGGTTTTGGTTTCTGGATCGGTCCATTTACCTTTGATGATGTCGTATAAACCCATTCGGGTTGTTGAGTACAGAGTTTGACGGAGAACAGTGGCGGAGACGCCGGAGAACAGAGCACGGGCACCCTCTTGTCGGATTATACGAGATCCAACACCGATTATACCAACACGCGGCGGAGGTGTAGGCGCGTGGACAGTGGAGGAAGTCTGGAAAGCAAGCGCCGGTCGGAGATTGGTCTGAATTGGAGCTGATTCGCCTTGAAGCTGCATTCGGACTTTGATTAGATCAAGCGGGTGGGTCGAACAACCAGCCACAATCGAAGCAATTCCTCCTTCAGCGAAACCCTTAAGACCCATTTTTTGTTTTTTGAATCTCAAAGGGTAAAAAACAAATTCTAAAACGTAGAGTTCTGAATTTATTAACCGGGAATATCGGAGAGAAAATGGAATCAAACGCAGGAAGAGAGAGAAAGTTAAAAAAGGTCAGATTTTTTTCTTTTTCTTAAAGAGACCAGTTGGAATTAGAACTGATTTCGCTGGAGACTAGAAGATGAGAATGGAGACCGAAAGCTATTGAAGAAGAATGAGGAACCAGAGGTCTGTGAGACATATGCTGTTTAAACAGAGAGAAGAGGTCAGAGATTGCTTTGAGGTTGAAGAAGAAATGTGTTTAAATAAGGGAGGAAACGCGGAGACATGTCGCTAATTTGCGCCGAGGAAAGAGAAACTCATTTTCCTATAAAATTAGTATAGTATCTTACGACTTTTCCCTTTTCTTGATTTTTAAATATTTACATCCAATAATTTTGACCCAACAAATGGAAACTCGTTTTTATTACATTATTATTCAAGACGATTTATTAAAGCTGCCAAAAAAAAATTGTAAAGTCAAGAGAAGTTATTAATGTAAACAACACAACAAAAGGCAATTTGCAAAATTTTGTAAAAACACATACATTTGTAAATTTTATGATTTGGTATGGGGTGAGTTTTTTTTTAAAAAAATAGTACTATGAAAAATGTAAGAAATAACAACTAAAATATAATTTCGTCTCATAGATTTATAATTAGGACTAAATTTTATGTAAAATGTAATAGTTTATTGTTAAAAAAAAAATTCAACCATTTATCAAATATACGTTTTGGCTTTCTGATTCATTTGCTTCACTATTCAAGTTTCAACTTATTTAGCTTACGTTTTTTCTTTTTGTTAATTTTAGCATTTCATATTTTAAATATATTAAAAGAAAAATATTTTATTCTTACGTGATGGCAACACAATTTTTGAAAATTTTAATTTATTTTTAAGTTTATTTTTATGCATTTATTATTACTTTTGTTTTCTTTTTATATTGATATATTCATTGGTATTCATCTCAAATAAAGAAGTTTAGATATCCACTTATATTATACATATATTTGTTTATATTCTCTATTTTTTACTTTTTTATTTTTTTTACTGAAATAAAACTAATAATTATACCATGTTAATTTAATAAATAATATTTTTCTACATATGTCGTGATGTAAAATTTTAAAATTCATACATATATTACATAATCTAGTTTTTTGGGTAATACTAACATATATACATTATAGAGTTTATATTAAGTTTTTTTGTACATATACCACTAGGTTTTCTATTCATTTTCTATTAATTCTATTTTACCCTTGTATTCAGTCCACTCTCTCTCCCTTGCTGTGTTGAATATTAAATTTTAAAATGAAAATAATACATACATGTAAAGAGAAAAATGCAACACATTTTTGTTTGTGTTATAAAATCTTATTTTTTAAAAAATAAAAAATAATACACAAATATGTAAAGAGAAAAAGAGGTTTACATTTATGATTTAGAGTATATATTTTAGGTTTTAGGTTTATATTTTTGGTTTAGGGTTTATATTTTGGGATTTTGGGTTTATGATTTATATTTTGTGGTTTTGGGTTTATATTTTGGGTTTTGGGGTTTATATTTGGGGTTTTGGATTTCTATTTTGGGTTTTTATTTTGGGGGTTTTGGGTTTATATTTTGGGGTTTTAGATTTATATTTTGGGTTTTGGGTTTATATTTGGGGTTTTGGGGTTTTGGGTTTTTATTTTGGCGTTTTGGGTTTATATTTTGGGGTTTTAGATTTATATTTTAGGGGTTTTTTGGGTTTCTATTTTGGTATTTTGAGTTTCTATTTTGGGATTTTTGGTTTAAGTTTTTGGGTTTTGGAGTTTGTCACATAGGTAGTCCGTCTATCGTTTTCAGTAGTCCGACTATTTTTGAGTTTTAATGTCATTAACCAAATTCACTATTTACTACTTAAAAAATATAAATTCATTTTGAATAATTTTAGTCTTTTTAGATTCATAAAAAATGAGTGTTTTTTTATGTAAGGTTTTATGATTTCATTATTTAAATTAAAAAACTTAACATTGAAAAAAGAATGCAAGGGGTGAAAAAAAAGGAAGAGAGAGAGAGAGCCATCACTTACATGCACGTGGACAACACACAAGGGAAAAGAAAAAGATATTATTGGTATATTGTTACCAACAATGGAAATATACAAATATGTACATTCACCTAATTTATGGAAAAATGGTTATTTTGCAAATTAGCCCTAATTTTTTTAAGAAACATCAAATACAAAAATGGATAATGAGCTAATAACATAATATACATATACTAAAATTAACATGATAAACTATAATAGGAAAATTTTTAATTATAGACATCTAATTTAAAATTTAATTTTGGTTAAAATCAATAATCAAATTAAACATAAAAATACTATAATATTTTATATTTTTTAAATTTAAATGTAATAGTGTAATTCATAACATAATTTTTTTTCATATTCATTTTTGGACCACAACAGACATACCGTAAAAATATAAAGTAAAAAAATTTTATTTTTCAAAAATTTTAAATTTAGTTTAATTTATGAACTTGATGATAAATTTAATTTTAGAAACTTTGACATGATAATAATAGAATATAGTTTAAACTTTTAATGATTAAACTTTATGCTAATAATATTTCTAATTTTTATTGTGCTATAAAATAAATTTAAATTTAAATTTAAATTATTAACACTATTTTCAAAAATTAAACAATAATATTTTGTTAAATAACTTACCCCGTCTTCGTGTAACGTTCCTATATCATTTATATGACAACTTTACCCTTACGTTTCCATATATCATATCCTAGTTCAACATTTTTTATATCTTTTACAAAAATATATATTTTTTAAGATCCAAGCACCGTAAAAAGAACAAAGATCTGATATACCCTAAGCTGGAAAAAATAATCACACCTAACACCAAATAATCTAATAACCTTATTTCATTAATGAATTTTTGTAAGGACCATTTTACCCCCAACTAATATTTTCAAAAATTAATAATAAAAATATCTCTCTCCTAGTCTCTCTCTCTCGGGCTCCGCGATAACGAACAAATTAAAAAAAAATTCTTTCCCTCCTCCGGCTCGAATTTGCTCTTCTCATTTCACCTTCTTCCCACGCCCAGCTCGGATTTGTCTCAAACCACCGGGATTCGCCTCCATTTTCATCACCATTGTAGGTAGGAGAAGCTATATCATCCTCAATCCAAAAATTTATAAATGCATTGAACTCTCCAAAAATTTTTATTTGGGCAATTTAAATTGAAATTAGTATTGGTATTGTAGCTATCAAATCATGGTGATTTATGGGTAATTAGAATGAATTCAGCTTGAAATGATCAATTACTCGTTTCTCATTTGCGTTTTGGGGAGGGATTGAATTGGTAATACTGGTAATACCACGATAATAGTAAGTTATAAGGTATAACTAGGTAGGACTGATTATACTATGTGTGACGGTATAACTGGTAATATTGAGTGAGAAGGTATTACCAGGAAAAATTGGGTATAACTGGTAATACTGAGTCGCAAGTTATAACTAGGACATACTGAGTATAACTGGTAATACTGAGTCACAAGGTATAACTAGGACATATTGAGTATAACTGGGTATAACTCGATAATACTAGGTAATACGAGGGACAACTGTTATAAATGGAAATGTACATGTAATATTGTGATGTTGAGAATTGATATTTTGTTTTTATGATTCCAGGATAGAATGAGTAACAAGGTAAACATATATTTTGATTATGGAGGAAGTTATATAAAGACCGAAGATGAGGATAAATGGATTTCTGGAGGTCGCGCATATAGTTTAGAATTTAAGACATATGTTGAGGATGTTTCTTACTTGATGCTAAGAGAGAGGATATGCAAAAAGGTTGGGGTAGATGAAAGCTCAGTGAGACTGAAACTGAGCTATATTCCAATGCTAATGAAACCTCCGAGAACATTATACATTGTAGATGATGAGGATGTGAGTGTGTATCTTACGTCTTCGGATTTACAGCATTGTAGAAGTTATTTGAATGTGGAGGTGATGAACAATATTGATATAGGGAACCGGGATGAGCATTGGTCTAGAGTGGGTCATGGAAGTTCATCTTCTGTGAAATTATGCAAGTTGCATTCGAGTGATGATGTAGTTAATGAGGGTGCAATGACTCTATATGTAAAGAACGTACGAGAAGAAGAACATGAAACTAGGGAAGACGATGTAAATGAAGGGAATGAGGAAGAGATACATAAAGAGCAAGCGGGTGTGGAGATATATACTAGTTATGAGCATGTTGAGCTTCCTCGTAATTCACAAGGTAATCAGTTTGTAGAGGAATGGGAAGACGGTATGAGTTTGGAAAAAGGTCAAGAATTTGTTAGTAAGGCGACAGTGAGAGATTTGGTTGATAGAGCGGCATTTAAGAACTGTTTTGGGTATTCTGTTATGCATTCAGATAGAGTACGGTTAATGTTAAAATGTTGGCAAGTGGATTGTAATTGGTATTTGCGAGTTGCAAAGGTTACTAATTCAGAGTTTGGTCGGTTAGAACATATAGAAAGATGCATACATGTTCTCGGTCTATTTCGACTACAAATAACAGTAGAAGGAACGGAACACCAAGACTAGTTGCATCAATTTTACATGAAGATTATCCAAGAAAATATGCCACCCCATCTCCTAAAATTCTTATGGATCTAGTCCAAGGAAGACTTGGTGTGAAAGTGTCTTACTCTACCGCACTTAGAGGAAAAAAACTAGCGGTTAGGGATGTTCGTGATAATCCCGAAGAATGCTTCCAGATGTTGTACAATTACTTGTACATGTTAAATAAAATGAATCATGGGACAACAACAAGATTGAAGGTGGATGAAACAAACAAATTCAAGTATTTATTTGTTTCTTTAAGAGCTAGTATCGAAGGGTTTCAAGCTATGAGAAAAGTGATAACTGTAAATGCAACTTTTATCAAGAATGCACATGGCGGTGTCTTGATTTTTGCAACTGCACAGGATCCTAATCATCACCATTATCCTTTAGCGTTTGGTGTTCTCGACGGTGAGAAAGATGCAAGTTGGAGATGGTTTTTTAGTTCGTTGCAAAATGTAATAGCAGACGATCTTGAATTGGTGTTTATTATGGACAGAAACCCGAGTATGATCAAGGCGATTTTCTAGGTGTATCCTAAAGCTAAGCATGGCTATTGTCTATGACATTTTTTTAAAAAAGTGAGAAGCCGAGTTTTCAATGTCCACAAGGAGTTTGTTGCTGAGAAATTCATACAGTGCGAAAAGATATATTCAGAAGCTGAGTTTCAACGTGTTTATGATGATTTTAGGAAGAGATACCCTTCAACTGCTACTTATTTGGATGACAGTGTTACGGTGGACAAATGGGCAAGGTGTTATTTTCCAAGAGTGAGGTATAATATAGACACGACAAACTCGGCGGAATCTATGAACATCGTTTTTAACAACGCAAGAAAATACTCCATAATACCCATGATTGACTCGATCATTGAGAAGATGTCTAAATGGTTTAATAAACATAGAAATGATGTTGTTGGTTATCCGAAAAATGTTAAGTTGGTGCCGGTTGTCCACAATTTAATCCACGATAGATGCAAAACAGCTGCGATTTTGACTGTGAATGAGTTGAACAGTTGTGAGCTTGAATATTGTGTTAATGGAACATATGCGAAAAATTATTTGGTGAATTTAACAGGAAAAACTTGCAGTTGCAAGAGTTTGATATCGACAAGGTACCTTGTGAACATGAGTTTTTCCGCTTTGATGGAGTTCGATAAACGAATGTATAGAGATCGGGATATCCATATTGAAGATTTGTGTTCCAAGTATTATTGGGTGGAGCAATGGGCTTTGGCATATTGCAAGACTATTTATCCAGTTCCAGACAAGTCTGCTTGGCATATTCCAGATGATATACAAGAGTTGCAGGTAATTCTTCTAATATTTTTCGTTTTCAACACTTGTAATACTGGGTAATACTTGGAGTAGTTGACACTATCTTATAATCATGCAGGTATATCCTCCGGATTACATCAAGAGGAAGGGACCACCTAAACAAAACAGGTATGATATCCATCCGTTGGCGAGAGGCGGCGAAAATCGAGAAAGAAAAAAGGGACAACAGAAGGTCTTGAAAAGTGGTTTGGAGGCAACACGAGTAGTGAGCGTTGAAAATTATGAGAAGTCCTTTAAGATTTATCGTTTTTAAAACTTGTAATACTGGATATACTTTACGTGATTATTAATTTAACAATGGTTGCATTTGTTAAAAGTATTGGGAAGATCCTCAACTTGCCAAACAAAATTGAGAAATAACTGACAATAATATTTTAAAATGTACAAGTAAGAATATTTTAAAATGTATATAAAACAATCTAAGCAATTGTAAAAATAAGAATATGTAATAAGATTATTTTGAATTATATATTTTACAATTTATTATACATCTTATATATGTCTATCAATAATATATTATCTATTATAATGTAAGAAAAATGTAAAAGCAAAAATATTTTAAATTTTATATAAATTCATTCAACATACACTATATACTATACTTTTAAGAACACTTTTTTGGATTAACCAAAATATAATGCAAAACAATATAAAAAATTGTTTTAACAAATATGAAAGTGCAAATACACATGAAATGTCTATTTATGCACTAATATGATATGTAATACTGCTAATTTTGAAGTTAAAATATAGTAATACTAATTATACATAAAATCTTCAAAGTAATACCGTGAACAAGTAGGTAATACTGGAATACTAAGTAATACTGGTTTATAATTAATTTTGAGCATATATTTTTTAAAATATATGTTTTTAAAAATTATATTTTTTTTTATTTTCTTTAATAAAAAGTTTTAAAAGGTTTTTAGACCAAAACTCGGAAATTATATATTATTTAAAAATATTTTTAAAAATTTTTTGTACTGTA
Organism: Iberis pinnata; assembly: GCA_900406425.1. NCBI lineage: Eukaryota > Viridiplantae > Streptophyta > Magnoliopsida > Brassicales > Brassicaceae > Iberis > Iberis pinnata. The sequence goes on along the minus strand of OVBE01002809.1, from coordinate 9,215 downwards.
ATTCCCTTTTTTCCCTTTTTTTTCCCTAACAATTTTTCCCTCTTCTCATCATTCACCCACTCTTCTATTTCTACCATTTCTCATTCTCATCTTTTTCCCTAATGTTATGTAATCAATCTAAGTTTTTAGTAATTTTCAGTAATTTTTAGTAATTCTCAGTAACACCCAGTAATTTTCACATAAAACTCGGTAATTCGCAGTGATTCTTGGTATAACTGACCAATGTTTAAAATTTCAAATCCAAAATACAAAACTAAATCAAGATGACCAAAGTTTGTACATCCTTTATGAGTAAACAAAGGTAAATCACGACATCACGGCTTTACGACTTCGTCCTCGGACATAAACCTGCTGCTTGTTATCCTCTTTCCCACCCTGTTGCTTGCCAATCTATAACAAATCGCAAATTATAGCCGGCAATTCCGAGTAATCCGAAGTAATACTAAGTAATTCTCAGTAATTGTTAGTGTTACCACATGTTCTTTTCTTCTTTTATAGACATTTTTAGGCTTCTCCGGGATCTTCTCCGGGTTTTCTCCGGGATCCTTTCCGGGATTTTTTTCTATACTCTTCTCCGGGCTTCTCTTCGGGATTCTCTCAATGCTATGCTCTGAATAATTCTCGCCTACATTGTCCATTTTAACATCCTACATTTCAAATTTATACTCAGTTATACTCAATTATACACAGTTATACTCAATTAGACTTAGTTATACTCAGTTATACTCATTGTTACCTTTTCTTTGTCGTTTTTCACCTCATCTTGCAGTTTTTTCACTTCATCCAACATATTTTTCAATTTCTCTTCAAACTTATCCTCCATCTTTTTCAACGATTCTTCAAACTTATCCTCCATCTTTTTCAATTTTGATGCATACTTCTTTTCCGTCCTCTCCTCCATCTTCTTCAACTCCGTCTTATTCTTTTCCTCTTCCATCTTCTTCTTCTTATTCGCCATATTTTTCTTCTTAATGACCATTTGAAGTGGAAAATCCTCTTCTATCTCCTCAAGACCTTCTTCCGGAATTACGCAACGTCTTTTTAAATTCACAGTTGGGGGGTTCTCTTTCATCACTTGTTTTGCTCGAGACGCTACATCATCGTCGTACATTGACTGGAAAAATATGTTCCTGTTCTCGTCAACAAGACATCGCATCCAACCGTCAACGATTGCATCGTCCTTATCACGGTCATCCTCCTTTCCATCTAAGATATTTTCAAGAAGTTGCTCCTCGCCAGTAGATGGAGTCAATATACTCTGTATGTCCTACATGTGTTAAAAACAAAACATTAGAAAGTATTACAAATGCAACACTTATTTGTTAGTTATATCACAATATTATCCAGTATTACTTAGTTATACATAGTTATACCATAATGTTACTTAGTTATACATAGTTAAACCTCAATATTACCTTTGAATCACCAAGTGCACTGTTGATATCAGATAGAGGATATCCCGTATTCCCTACAACTTCTATGAATTTCCCTTTACACATCCTAGGACATTTGTCATCCACATCTTCCAAATCCAAATCTTCTCTGAACTTCTTTTTCAGCTCAGGAACAGCCTCGAACGCTAGAAGTTGCACAACACACACATTATTAGATAACACATAAAGTAATAACACAACCCACTATGAATACATAAACTTATACCATACCTCCAAAGATGTGCATAAACTAGGAAAGATGAATGCGCCTTTACTGACTTTACCGTTGAAATGTGTCTTGCAACGGTTAATGTCACGCAGGATGTACTCGAAGGTGAAACACCCCCATGGAAACTTCTTGCAGAATTCATGATCATCAACCACTCTTAAGAAGAACGACTCCACAGAGGTTGCTTTCTCTCCCGTCTTTTGCTGTCCTACTAATACGCTTGATATGAAGTACATAACGCACAGGTCCAAGATTCATACTCTTCACCTTGTCTTCCACATCATCGTATGTGATCTTATATTTTCTTCCAAAAACACGAATCATACAATCAAAACTACCCTTTGTCTTGTAGTCTTTTGGATAGCTGTTACATCGTAGTCCGGTTATCAACACGTGTTCCCTTAACGAATAAGGTATGGGAACACCGTTGACCACAAACCATGCTTCTTTCTTCTTCTCCGTACAAGCGATTCGTAATAGGAGCATCCATGTACCCATGCTTTTGTGCTTCTCACTTTCGAGCATGTGGAAGAAATGCTTGAATTGTGGATGGCGAAGAAACCATCTTTTTCATCCTCGACCAATTTAAGTTTCTCCCGAATTTTGTTCACCGCTTTGTATATATAACATCGTGTTTGGAGCTTTATACTACTTTGATACTTTGTTGGTGGGAAGAACATACTCAATGTAAGCATGGGCTCAGTTAAGTCATCATCTTCCTACATTACATAGAAGTGTATCAAATGTTATATATTTTAAAACAAACAGTATTACCTAGTATTATCTAATATTATCTAGTATTACCTAGTGTTACTTAGTATTACTTAGTATATTACTTAGTATTACTTGCTACCTACCTAGTGTTACCAAGTCCTACACCAAACTTCCAAACGGTAACACTTAGTATTACTACTGTTACACGTTCTTACCCGAGAATATGGTATTTCCTCTCCTTCATGAAACGAGTGTGATTCGGGGTATACTCTAAGTGCTCTAGAAGTTGATTCTTTTGTTATGAAACTCTAAAACCATAAAGAAACTATATAAATTGTACAAGAGCGCTGAAATTCTCTTGCTCACATTTCTAAAACAATTATGATTGAAACCGATTTATGTTAACTACATGCAAACATTAACTACATACAACTTGGGATACAAATCAAAATTCAATCTAAGGATAACAAAACATGAAGCTATATGAAATTTACAAAAACACTGGAATACTCTTGCTCACATTTTTCTTAAACAATTATATTGAAGCCGATTTTCCTTATGAGAAGAACCAAGAACGAGCCCGAAGAAGAGACAAATAAAGAATCAAACCTAAGAAGTGAACCAAGTTTTCAACCTACTCAAGCCGATGGTATGTGAATCAAAATCTAAAACTACAAATTGCCGAAAATAAAAGAGAAAAATTGGGATTTACCTTATACTAGAAATTGTCAAAAATAAGAGAAGAAATGAAGAGATGATGTAGAAATCCCGCAGAGAATCGATGGGAGTGTAAATTCAAGGGGAGATTCAAGCCAATTCAAGCCTATTCAAGTGATTTTTTTTTTGAAAAAAACTTTAACGTTCGCCGATGAAGGGGGAAAAGAGAAGAAGAGAAGAAGAGAAGAGGGGATTTAGGGGGTTAGGTCGAATGGGTTAGGTGATTTTAAAATTTTGGTTTAGTTAGTGGGTGAGTGGGTGGGCTGGGATTGGGTTGGATTTTGGGTAGGATATATTAGATTGAGTTGGTAAATATTAGATTTTATATGGATAAAGTTGTAATTGTGTATTTTTTTGGATTTAGTTTATTTAAATTTAAATGTTATGTTTTTGCTTAGGTTTTAACAACATCTTTTCTCTTAATTTAGGGTATAGTAGATCATTTCCCCGTAAAAATGGTCTTCATTCCAATAAAATGATATAAGATTTTTTTTATGTTAATTACCTAAACTATCAAGAGTCTTTTGGTCTAAAAGTAAGTTTTATAATAAGATATTAGTATAGTTTACTTTACATGGATTTTGGAACAATCTTACCATTTTGCAAAAGGTAAGCGAATCTTTATTTTCTATTCAGAGTTAAAGTTGTTAATATGAGTGTTAATTGAAAAATATTATGTGTTATTTGAAAAGAGACTAATACAATAACATTCCTTTTTGTGTTATTGAAGTTTTCTTAGAAAAATTTGTTAAAATTTTAAATACTTTATCAAAAACAAAAAGACAGAACATACACAAACATTATAATTTGTTATTTCAATACATAAACTATTTTAATTGTCATTTTAATATGTGGTTAATGTTTTAATATTTTAAAAAACTGAAAATTATAGTTTTATCAAACAAAATCTAATAGAAATTAACTATATTTACGTAATTTTCTGGTTTTCTAAAATAATCGTGAATTATTGATATTTTTTTAGTTTAATATATGAATTAATAAATTTACTATGGGTTTTAAAAATACAGTTTTTAAGTTCTAAGAATTGTTATAACAAAATTTGAAAGGTGTGAAATAATTATTACTATATATATATATATATATATTATATTGATATAAAATGAATTAAAATAAATGAGAAAATTAAATATTATCATTTCATTGAACTTATTTTTTGAAACTAGTATCAATTATTTCAATACATTTTCTCAATAGTTTTTACAATTTTTTTAGTTCAACTCACTCGCGAAAAACTCTATAACGTAGAAAGTAACTTTCTATGTGTAGGTCGAACGGAAAAAATAACAAACTAAAGAAAATCATGTATTTAAAAAATGTTATTTAGAAATAAATAATGTTAAATCTACAAAATGGTAAACTTTGTTCTATCGATTCTACTAACGTGAAAATATATTTTAAAACACATATATCAAATTATATAGTTTTATTAATCTATGTAATAAAGGCGAAAATCTTAATATTTTATGTCTTATTTGGAAAACAATTTTTTGTAAATATGGTTAACGTTCGTTAGAGTTCCATTAGTGATAATTTCAAAAATATCAAATTTTAAAATTGTAACTACAACAAATTATTTTATTAAAATAAGGAAACCCAATAAATTGATGTACAAAAATGAAACCGTTAGTAAGGAAGACGATGTGGCCAGGGGAGAAGACGTGGGACTACGACGAATATGATATTTTTTGATGGACAAGCAAAGGACTTCGTTCTCATGGCGGCGCTTCAGTGACAACAACAATCGTGAAGCATGGCTAAACCAACTCCAAAAGTAACAAATCTTTCACTTTCCGCCGGAATCACATTCTCCTCTTTATGGCTAGCCACGATGAGAATGGCCAAACCATATCCTCCACCTTTCCAAAAGTGTCTTTGTGTGGAAACAGTTTGGCGGACGTGTCATCGTTATTTCGGAATCGCCGTCTAGCACTAAAATTTTTATTTCGATGGGATTCACACTTAGATCAGCGACAACATCACATACAAATCCTCTTGCATGTGCTAGGATTTCTTTGGTTCCGTTCCGGACCGAGACCTGATTTGGAGCTTCTGACGCCCAATATGAATTTAAGCTGTTTTGTTGTTGTTTGTTTGAATGTTTTTGGGTCAGAATGTTTGTAATCGACCTTATATTTGGATCGTTATTTAAGAATTTTAATAGAAAAAAATTTACAAAAAATAAAAACATTAAAATGATTTTTTTCAAATAAATTTTAGATTTTGAATTTTGATTTTTTCCTTAAAATAAAATAACTTTCTCTTATATGGTATGTTTGTACAACTCTTTTGTGTACGCACTTCCCTACGAGTAAGGTTACGTACTCTTTCTGTTTTTAAATGTAAGATTTTTTAGAATTTCACACATATTAAAAAGACAATTATTTTTTCACTTTAATTGTAGTATTTTTCTTTCAAAACAAATTACATAACTTTAAATCAATAACAATTCAAAATATTTATTGTTTTCAATTAAAATGTCTTTATTTATTGCATTGAAATTGTAAACATCTTTTAATTTAAAACAAAAAATTCGGAAAGCCTTATAATAAAAAATGGAAGGAGTATTTGGCAAAAAATAATAATTAAAGCGCCAAATAAGATATATTAGTGTGCCAGGTTGTTAAGAGCGCATGTTTGATAACGTGTTTTAGGGACTTATTCACATATGGTTCATGTCATATCTCATGTAAGAGATTCGCAAATCGGCAGTTAACCCATTACATAACTTGAAAAGTCAAAACTTTGGATTTTGTGTTGTAAGGTTTGACTTAGATGCAATGTTTTGAAAATTAATCTGGAGATCAACATTATGATTTTTGGAGTCACAGGTATCAGCTCAATTGCTAGTTATTTTTCGAGTCACATGTATGCTCAATTGCTAGTTAATAGTTTAATAAATACTTATATATATATATATAATAATGTTTAAGTATATATTTTATATAACTATTTTTTTAACAAAAATAAAAAAATTCTTATATTTTCTAACAATTTTGATATAACTTTAATTAAATAACAAAATAAATGATAAAAATGTCTAACAATAAATGTATACTAATAATTCAAAATTTAGAGTGTTAATATAAAAACTAGTATAATAGTATAAGATAAAATAACTAATGTCAAAAAATAAAACATCACTTTAACCAATCTTCATACATTGTTTTATATTTTTCATCGTTTTTCCGGGTGGCATAGTAAATCAATGTCTATAAATTCACAAATCATTTATATTTATGTTATTTGTATACAAATAAACATTACCTTTATTAAGTAGAGTTACACAATTTTTTAATTAATTAGAATGTTGACCTGGTCCTTCTGGTTAATTCGGGTCGCGGTTTAACAACGGTTTTTTACCTGTTTTACTGGTTTCTTAAAAAGCGATTTTTAAGACAAATCCGACCCGATTTTTTTTGGATCATTAGTTTTTTCGGTTCAACCGTAGGTCCGGATCAAATTTTAAAGCATTTCTTAAAAGGTAATGAAAAATTATTGACTAAAAAAAACTTATTGAAAATTTTAAGGGATGTCGATCTATTTCCATCTCGGTAGTATCATATAGTACCAGATGCACCCAAACTTAAGACCTAGTGCTAAATAATCATAATTTAAAAGTTAAATATCTCCGAAACTTATAAACCCCTAAAACCAAAGTTCCAAACCAGAATCCACCTAAGTACTGGCATGTTATGTTTTGGATTCTGGTTTCGAAAACCAGTACGTAAGTGGATTCTGGTTTCGAACTTTGGTTTTAGGGGTTTATAAGTTTCGAATATTTGAAATGGGGGTAATCATATATTTAACTTTTAAATTAGAATTATTTATGACTTAAATTTGGGTGCATCTGGTGCTATATAATACTACCGAGGGAAAAATAGATTGTCAGCCCAAATTTTAAACTATAAAAATATTGTTATTTTTTTATTGTTTCCTTTAGTTTCACTTGATTTGTGTATAGTTGTTTTTGTTTGAACAAGAATATGAGCACTCAAAACCAAGTCGTAGTGGTCGAGTGGTTACCACACTTGAAGAGGATGTCGTCATGTTGGTCTAGGCCAGAGATCGATTCCCTTTGATTTTGGAATTGAAAAATCATTTTTCTTTGGCCAGTCGAAGATGGTGCCACGCTTTAGGCCCATTAAAAAACCCGATGAGTGGGTTATTCGACGATATCACTCACCATGGGAAGAGAATCGAGAGNTTCCCCCCCCCCCCCCACATTCCTAGTTTACAAAAAAAAAAGAATATGTGTACACAAGAGATTTAAGAATATAAGCACATAAAAAATTTAACGAGATTTAACAATATGTTTACATCCTCAAACCAATCACTAGAGATTTATTAGAAAAACTTTCAACAAGACCTTTCCTAATAGAATTATCCGACGTTAAGACACTCTTTACTTCAATACCAACCAATCTCTATCTTACATTGAGACACACATGTCTCTAATACAGATCCAAGAATCATAACTTCTTTGTTTTTCTCATAAGTTTATCCTTGATCTAAAATGCCATTTGTCCCTAAAAATTGCACACAAAAATCTTTGTGTCGTATAATAGATTTGTGCTTTTTTTTCTAGCAACCAAATTTTCAATCGGTTGATTTTTCTTTTTGTATGTCTGACCTAATTGGACTCATATATCTTGTATTTATAAGATCTAAAATGTAACAATTTCAAATTTCACCAAAGATTTAGATATGAGATTCTCCATTTCTTTAAATCTCATTTACTTAAAATCTTTTGGGAATATTCCCTTTTTATACTCTTAGTCACATAAACACTTCTTCAATAATCTCCTTCATAAAAATATCTCATGATTTATGCAACCAACACATCTACAACGGTTTAATGTACCAACAATATCTAAGCAGCGACTCTTGTGTTATACACGCGTTTTCGTGTGTAACATGCAGTTTAACACCATATTCTCGTACTAAAAATCTTATTTGCTCCAATAGGTTTGAAGCTAACGATCTCTCCTTTATCATTGAGTTTTATAACTCAAACTCACTCTTGAAACTTAGCAAACACATGTCATATAAAGCATCATATCTTAGACTTCTCGTTAATTAAATATTACCACACATATAGCTCTTCAATCTCCCCTTTTTTGAGTGAAAAAACAATGTGAGAACTCACTTGCAAGATCCCCTACTTCTTGAAGCATTAAATGATGATGCATGCTTAGTATCTCCATAAAGATAAGATTTATCCACTTTGTTACGATGTTTTTCCTGAATCTCTTTGGCCACCCAAACAAGTTTGAATATTTTGGGCTTAGGAAAAACTACATTCATTTTCCAGGCATGTTGTGACTTCTTGAATTTCCTAAGGTATTGCGATTGATGGTGTCTTACACAACCACATTTGTGATACATATGTCTTCTCTTCACTGTTTTTTTTTAGAACTACATGTCCTTGACGCTTAATCACCTTTTGGTCATGTACTACTCGTTGTATTTTAGAGTGACACACTTTCATATCAGTTGGACTAACAACTATAAAGTGTGAAAGTCTAGATGAAGATGCAAGTTTTATGGATGATGTTCCATAATAACCAAGATCCCAATTTTCTTCTAGAGATTATCCAACTAATATAATTTTATCCATATTTTTAGAACCATTGTTTAACATACACATTTTTTATTCGCATTTAACTCACACATAAACTCTTTGTTCTTTTCCTTTTTTTTTTATATAAGTACATCCTACATCACAATGAATTATCTTCTAGTGTTGTATTTTTTCTTTTATGTTCAACCACAAGTGCTTTAAGTAAATCAATTTTAATTTCTTCCATTACCTGCTTCTTAATAAGAGACATTTCATTTGCACCATCCATATTATCTTTCTCTAGCTCTCATATATTCACTTTTGCTTCCAAAATCATCTTATTTCTTATCAACTGAAGGTTATCATTGCTAGAGTTGGGCATTTTACTCGAAATCCAAATCGGAACCGAACCGAACAAAATTTTCAAATAACCCGAATGAGTTTTATAATTTTTTAATATGGGTACACGTACCGAACCGGATCCGAATCGAAACCCCAGTGGGTACCCAAAAACCTGAATGTATATATATATATATATATA
>OVBE01002808.1:515-29159 GCA_900406425.1 Iberis pinnata | reverse complement strand
TTGTGTATGACTCATTTTTTGCAAGACCAAGGGACTGTTCACGAAACATTATGTGTCGCTATGCCGCAACAAAATATATCCGTAGAACGTTAGCATCGCCATATCCTTGAATTCGGACGTGTNTCACGAAACATTATGTGTCTCTATGCCGCAACAAAATATATCCGTAGAACGTTAGCATCGCCATATCCTTGAATTCGGACGTGTTTTTTTTTTTGTTTCAAGGTAATCTGGCCATTGCGTTTTAGGGTGAATGTGTGCTTACTGCAACTTACTTGATCAATCGCACATCTTCTCAAATGTTGCACGACAAGACACCATTTAAAATTCTTTGTGGTCATGCTCCCTGTTACAAACACTTTCGGAAGAAGATAAACGAGATAAGTTTGCCTCAAGAACATGTCGATGTGTCTTTGTTGGCTACCCCTAAGAAGAAAGGGTTAGCGGGAGTATGATTTGGCTCAACAACGATTCTTTGTCTCTCGAGATTTTTTGTTCGAGAAAAGCGTTTTATTTTATTAGATTCTGGTTCAGATAATTCTATGGGTAAAATCTCTTCTCATCTTGAACCGCCAACTGTAATATCACACCAGGATATTGACTCTTCATATACGTGTTCTTCTTTGGAGCCTACATATATGATTTTGCCTATTCACTAACCTGACACACTGTCACAAGTGTTGGACACAGATAATACAGTGGTCATTGAACCTTCAAATCAGTTAGGGCGTGGTTTTCATTCTAAAACACGTTCTTCTCGACTTCAAGATTACATTGTTGGTACAGTCACCCTTCTCCTCACACGACTCACTCACCTTTTCCACAACCATGCTCATGTATTGATTACCCTATCCCAATTTATATAATGTGCCAAAGATTCTCTCCTACTTATTATAGTTAGCTCGTCGCTTTGACAAACGTTTTGGAACCAAAATATTTCAAAGAAGCAATGCAATTACAAGAGTGGTGTGATGCTCCCAATCTCGAAGTCACCTCTCTTGAAGATAATCACATGCATGATATAGATGATTTACCACCAAATAAAAAGGCGAATGGTTCACAATGTGTGTTTCGCATCAAACTCAAAACAGATGGTTCACTTGAACGATACAAGGCACGCCTTGTTACACTAGGTAATCATCAAGCTGCAGGTTTGGATAACGAAGAAATGTTTACACCTATTGTGAAAATGACTACAACGCGTCTCATTCTTGACATTGCAACAAATAAAAAGTATGAGGTTCATCAAATGGATGTACAAAATGCTTTTTTCATTGTGATTTTTAAAGAAGAGGTTTATATGCGACCACCATCGAGTTTCTCGCAACCATGTGATAAACGATTTTTTCGTCTTCACAAATTATTTATGGGCTAAAAAAATCTCCTTGTTGCTGGTTTTCTAAACTCGTTGATGCTCTCCAACAATACGGTTTCAAGCAAATAAGGTCAGATTATTTTCTATTTACTTACAACCACAATGAAGTCACGATACATATTCTTGTTTATGTTGATGATTTGCTCATCATGGGTAACACACCTTTTCCATTGTGTTATTTAAAATACACATCTCCACATGCTTCAAGATGAAAGACCTTGGTCATTCTAGATACTTGGTACTGAAATTGCTCGGAATTGATCTGGATTTATTTATATCAATGAAAATACACGACTGATATAATTAATTTAGTCTTCTCATATGCAAGCCTATTGAATCACCTCTTGACTAAAACCATCGGTTGTCTCTCATGGACACTCCACTCTTTCCTGAACCGGAGAAATATTGAAGGCTCGTCGGTCATCTTTTCTATCTCTCCTCGACACATCCAAATTTACCTTATCATATCCCTATATTATCAAAATTTATGAATAAGCCACAAGAGGCACATTGGTTAGCTCCATTGAAGACTGTTCGATATTTAAAAGGGACATTAGGAAATGCATTATGTTATGAGCTCATTCTCCTTTGAATTTGACCAGATGGTGTGATTTTCATTGGAAAAGTTGTCCCTTTATCAAAAATCTTTCACATGTTGCTTTGTGCAGTGTGGTGATTCTCCAATTTCTTGGAAAACAAAAATTAAAAGAGAATATCATCCTCCTATGCAGAAGACGAATACCGCACAATGGTAACACTTTCTCATGAATTACGATGGCTCAAGACGTTACTTCTGGAGATTGATATTGATCATCAGGCACACACGACATTAAAGTGTGATAGTCAAGCTACATTTCATATTAGTGCGAATCCGGTGTTTCATGAATGCACCAAACACGTCAAGCTAGATTTTTATATTGTCCGAGATTACATACTCAACGGGACAATCCAAGCTAGTCACATATCAACAAAGGAACAACTAGCTAATATTTTTTTTACGAAAGCCTTAGGAAGAAAAGAGTATGAATTCTTATTCAAGATGGGCATCCAAAATTTGCATGCTCCTACTGGAGGGGATATTAGAAATATATTATCAATCTATTCATATATGTACAGTCTGATTGTAGAATTTCCATTTACAATATATATAGCTTGTATATGTAGAGGCTAAATGAATGAATAATATAACACAATCAATTCAATATTTCTTGACAATAGGAGAAGTGTCTTTGACAAAATTAGTCATTCTACCAATACTCAATGAAGTTTCCCCTGAGAAAGAAGAATGTAAAAATTTTATTAGTAAAGGTCAGGAACTGGCGCAATCTTGACAACAATGGAGTGTTTTGGTGTGAAGATCCCTAAGGAATGGGAAGACGACTCTAAAGAAACCTTATGGTACTTTGCCGGTGAGAAACTCTGGCAATTCGAACAAAAAAGATTGGTAAAGCAATGTAGAAAAGTCATTGGAAAGCAATTGATGGAGAGAGTTGTAAATAGAGAAGAACAGAGTATGCTAGCGTTATGGTTCAAATTATAGAATCTCCAAAGCTGCTTTTAAGGATTGAGATTAGAAAAGTGTTGCGATTAAGATGAATGTAGATAATAAGGATAAGAGATTAGTGTTCATACATAAGAAGAGGTAATTTCAAGAAAGCTACCAACAACATGAAAATGGTATGTTTATTTGTTTGTCTCAGATTTTTTCCACACCTTTTTGAAAGAAAAAACTAATGTATGTGATATATCCATACAATGTACTGCTTCAAGAAACATGGAAAGAGCAACAGGAACGAATATAACTTTTTCTTTGCTACAATGGTGAATAACTCTTCGAAAAGACAACAACATACACGTTGAAAGTGTGGACTCGAAAACTGTACAATCAATAAGCTGAATGCAATAAGAAGACTGTTTGGAAACAATAGCTTCAAGAGAATTTAGAGATATTGAATGGAGTAGCTTTGATTTTGGAGCAAAACAAATCAAATGCGGATCTATTAAATACAAAGATATTACAAAGAAACAACAAAAGTTATCAAGAAGATCTTGTATTGATATTTTTAAGGAAGATACGTTTCTAGAAGACAAAAGAAGTTAGGGTTTTGTTTTAGGGTTTTCGGGTGTGATTGTATAAAGAGTCTAAGAGTGTTCGTAGTTGCTTTAACACTTTAGATCCTTATCCTTTCTAAGTCTTACATTTTGGCTGTTACATTCAAGAAGAATGATTAGATGAGTGTTCTTTACTTTTGAAAGAATTATGAGTGTGAGTAGTTTAGTTTAGAAGTTTTATTTTATTAAACTTGTAGGTAGCAATGAAAAGAGGATAGAGATTGTGTAAAACTTGTTTGGGTTGAATCTTTGTAAAAAGATTAGGCAAACAAAGGGATTTGTATTTTTTTAAACAATATGTTGAGTCTTTTATTTTTCTCTTTACATTAACTATTGGTATCAGAGCGGTTTACCGACTAAAGAATTTGTCTAACCTATAATAGGTGAGATCTTGTGGCAAGTATGGAGAACAATTAACAGTTTGTGATGCTTAACAAACTGATGATGTTGGATACAAATAACTACATTTATTAAAAAGTGCAGATCACTCAAGTCATTCATGGTATTTATATGAGTGCGTAGATTGATGTAGTGAATGGATGAGATCCACCTAAGGGTCCAAATGAAAAAGGTGAGATGATAACAAGACCAATGAAGGGGTGGACTGCTACTGAGAAAAATGCCACTAAAGCAAATTCACAAGCATTTACTAAAATCTTCACTTCCTTACCAATTGATGAATTCACTAAAGTTCAAGGATATACAAGAGCCAAAGATGGATAGGATATTATGAAAGTATCCTATGAAGGAACAAGTAATGTAAAACAAACAAGGATTGATATGCTGGCATCTGAATTTGAGGCACTTACTATGGAGGAACATGAGAATGTAAACTAGTTCAATCGAAAGCTTAGTGCAATAGCACATGAAGCTTTAGTATTGGGAATGACGTACAAAGACAAGATGCTTGTTAAAAATTGCTCAGAAGCTTGCCGAACAAATTTAAGCCACACATGCCTGCTATTAAAGTAGCATAAGATTCATATACTATAAAGTAGGATCAAGTTGTGGGGATGATGCAGGCATATGAACTGAATATCAAGAAGAGAGAGATGGCAGCAGAAAAAGGCATAACTTTTGTGTCAACAGAAAAAACTCACAATCAGGTTATGAATTGGAAGATCATGTTGGTCTTATCGTCAAGAAGTATTTTAGAAATATTGATATAGGGGAGAAGAAGAATAATTTTGGTTATAACCGTGGAGGGCAAGATAGAGAAGTGAAAAGGCTGAAAACAATGTCTTGAATGCGAATGTTTTGGCATTTCAAGGTGAACAGTCCAACCTTGTAAAGGCAGAGTGCTATTCAGTGTTATGAGTGAAATTATTTTGATCATACTAGAATTGATTGCTAGGGTAGGACAAAAGGAAATAAAAATGATAAGTCATTAGTTAATTGGAGTGAAAGTGACTCTGATGATGAAAATGGTGAAGACATTCTGAATATTTTTTTTTTTCTTTCCTTGGAATCATACATGAAAATAACTCTGATGAAGAAACAAATCTATCACTTGAAGAGGAAAACAAGATTCTGGTAGAACATTTGATCTTAAAGAACAGTGAAATAAAAAGGTTAACCTTGGTGATTGATTAGTTAATCAATGAGAAACGAGAATTATAGGAAGCTGTAAATGTCAAAAAGTTCAGTCTGAGGAGGCTGAGGGAAAGCTATAAGAATAGTTACGAAACATTAATATGTTAAGTAATGGAACAAATGATCTGGACAAGTTGCTGTCTGTTGGCAAAATGGGAAAAGACAATTTGGGTATAAGTTACAATGGAGGTAATGAATTCATAGATACTAAGTTTGGGAAAAGTCAAGGAAGCTCTCAAGTCACACAAACAACTCACAAATAGACTACTGAAGCAAGCTCTTATCAGAAGAATGATCGCATTTCAGGATGCTGCATTTGTGGTAAACCAGGACATTTTAAGTATTGTCATAGATTTTTCAACAATGTGTCTTCGCTTATTTCCTAAAATCGTTTCTTCAAGGACTCCAAAAGTCGCCACAAAGTATGGATTATGGGTTCTCTCTAATTTAATGTAACTAACAAAATTCAACGGTGTAAATTTCGGTTTCGCAATATTGATTTTTTTGGGAATTCAGCACCTTGGAAAACTAAGAACAACGACAAGGCGTGACTAAGTAGGGTTTTGAAATCAAGCACTGGAACGAATCCTTAGAATTTTCAAACCAATTCAAGAGCACAAGCATGAATATGTTGTTGAACAAGGCTAGAGTTGGAGTCAAAAGTGGTCACGACAAAATTAATGTCTTAAAACCGTCAATCCAAGCATCAAATTGCATTAATCCTGATCAACGGAACAAACGAACTAAATCTGCAATACTTCCAAAAGACCATATATAGAATCGATCAACAATGATAGAATCGAAAAGAGATTGTCTCTGCACTCGTTTGTCCTTAGTCGAGAAGGTGTTTTCCCACCGGGTTTTCCTATCACAAAGATTTTAAAGAGGCAAGACAATCCGCTTACGTCCAATATCAAAATCAAGACAAACATAATCGGTATCGATGTCCGAAGAATACAAAAGACATCGAAAAATATGTTTACGGTGAAGCGAAAATACATACGCTGAACAACGGACGTTCAGCTCGCCAACTAGCGAAATTAAAATCACATGTTCAGCTTGCCAACTGGCAAGCTTAACCTCACAAGCTCAGCTCGACAACTAGAGAGCTGACTTTGTCACAAATCTTTCGTCTCTCGTTTCATATCATTATGTGTTTTTGTTGGAATTATGCATTAAAAATCGTAAAACTCGCATAAGTCCTGAACTAATTGTATAAACGGTTCTGGTTATCCCAAACACCAAGATCACCTTAGCTATACGATTATTACCTACGACTTGCAGAAGAATCATAAAATATTCTCGTATGGAGTTAATAGTATAAAATGATAATGGTTTGCCAAAACGCCAAGGATTATCTTAACTATACGATTAAAATCGTGATTCTTCATAACGGTCATAAGGACGCACTCGTATTTACCGACCGTATAAAATGATAAACGACTAACTTAAACGTTGATATTATCTCGCTCATATGATCGGTATAATATTTCCAAAAAGTATTGATCATATCACCGGGCGAAAGCTTGATTCTCTGATGAAAACCGAAAAAATTGCCTAAACCGTATAACGGCCCAACAAGGACTAAAACACGGTAACAACCCACTTACGACTTTAGCCGAGAATCGATCCCAAGCACAATGGCAGTCAAACTTGTCCTGAAAGCCGGGAAGAAAATGGAAAAAATCAAGAAAAAGAACATTTACGCAGAAGAATAAACCGGAAAAGGAAGATTTTCGCGAAGGAACAAAGGACGGAAAAAGAAAGATGGAGCAACCCGGAAGCGCCTATATAAGAGAGATAAAGAGAAGGGGCACATACATGTTGAATTCCATACCAAAATACTTAGGGATCTATTTTTTTTTGTTCTTAGCAAGCTATGATTCAATTAGGTTATCAGTCTCCGTTGTTAGATCTAGGATACTCACCGACAGTTCTTGTGGTCAAGAATATCATCTGATTATAAAACGCTCATATGATTCGGAATAAGAAACCTCTTTCACCCTCTTTTTATATTCTTAAATTTTTACGTTTATTGCTTATTTTGTGTATTCTGATCTTGTTAACCTTTGACTCACATAAATTTGGGATCTTTGGAAAGTTAGGGTTCACTCTAATTTTCCTTAACTAACGGAAATCTGACAATGCAAATTTTGGTTCCCATAGTTTTCCTCTAGAAGGAGGGAACAAGATATTTCTTTTATGTCAAACAACAAACTCAGACATGGCTACCGAAATTCCGAATGACCAACCAGCTTGTGACAGTATTCCACCAAACGACAACGTTGAGCAAACTCCACCAACTAATGTCACCACAGTCAATGCTGACGCAAAGACTACGGCGTTCGAGGATATCAAAAAGATATTCTCGGCTCTCGGAAAGAAGTCTGAAGAACATGATAAGGTAACAAGCTCTCTCGCAAAACAGGTCCAAACCCTAACTGCGAAGACCAGAACCATCTTCCCACGTGGAACAACCAAGCTCCACGGAAGAAGACATGATTTTGTGACTCCGCTCGACAGGACACAAAACGCGCAAAAGGAACTGTTAGGAAAAAATCCCGACGAGACTACTCCTCATACGATGCTGAAAACCACAAACAACCTTTCTCCTCTAGACGGGGAAATGGAAGAAAACGATACATAGCAACTTAACTTGGAATCCAGCAAGCAGTCCAACTCTTCAGATGAGGATGCAGACGTGCACCCAAGAAGAAGAAGAAAACGCTCGGCCCAGAAAGATCGTTAGTTTGAAAAACCCATCACATAAGAAGAAAATCTCTTTTGTGTAGAACAAGAAGAATTGGCCGAAAAGCAAGCTAAAAATATCCGAGATAAACACCGAAAAGTTCCAAAAGCCAATCATGACGACTTCGACAAAATTAACAATCTACATGATTACATCACAAAAACAAGCACATAAGTCCAGGCGGTAAAATCACATATTCCTCATGCTACTAGCGCGGCACCAGAGATCGATCAAATTCTCGAATAAGCCTAGAAAACGCCATTTCTCCAACCCTGGTAAAATTAAAATCCCTATGTATGACAGATCCACCGATCTGAAAGCACACCTACAAACATTTTGAATCGCGATGGTGAGGTCTAAACTTATGGAGGGTGAAAAAGACGCAGGCTTCTGTTTCCTTTTCGTCGAACACCTCCATGGAGCGTCTCTTGAATGGTTTTCTCAACTAAAATGCAACACCATCGACAACTTCTAACAACTCTCTACGGGTTTCCTCAAGCAATATTCCATGTTCATGGATAAGGAAACTTCGGATGTTGACCTATGGAGCATGCCTCAAAGGGAAGATGAATGTTTATGAGACTTCATTAAAAGATTCAAGGTTATGATATCAATAGTCGTCAGGATAAGCGATAAGGTAGCGCGATAAGGTAGTCATAGAAGCGCTACGAAAAACTCTCTGATATAAGTCAAAATTCAAAAAGTGGATAGCCCTCAACAAAACCATGTTCAATCCAGGACGCTCTTAATAAGGCCACAAATTTCATCCCCATCGAAGAAGAGATGAAAGTTCTGTCACTGAAGCATAAGTCAGCAAAGGCATCTGCGAAGGACGCTCCAGCGGAGCATAATCGAAAAAGAAAAACCCTCGTAACGACAAGTATGTCTATCACCGATTTCTCTGCATTTTAAATGTTTTAAGAATGCATTTATTATCATTTTATGCTAATTTAGTTGTCAATAGGTTGCATTCATTGGCTTCCTTAGTATGTTTACAATTTTAGATAGTTTTGCATTAGCATTTGCATACGTGTGCATATTGGAGATGTTTCAGGTACTTAGGGAGCATTCTTGGACAATGGAATCAAGGAGAAAGGAAAGGAGTACTGAAGTGGCTAATGATTTGGTTTTAGATCGAGCCAAGACCCATCAAGCAATCAACCAAGCCATGCGCGGACACAAGCTTGACCATAGCTCGAGCCATGATCAATCTAGCTAGGCCAAGCTCAACCAACAAGGTCGATCACAGCTCGAGCCGTGATGCATCTGGCCAGGCGAAGCTCGGCCATCAAGCTCGATCACAGCACGGGCCAGACTTCTTCCCATCCGAGCCAAGTCCAATCTGGGCCAAGTCCTACTCAACCAACAACACGATCTATGCCCGAGCCAAGTCCGATTCGGGCCAAGTACTACTCTACCAATAGCCCGATCTATGCTCAAGCCCAGTCCAATCCGAGCCACGTATCCTACTCGACCAACAACTCGATCACAGCTTGAGCCAAAACGTTCTAGCCGCAAAAATTACTCCAAGCTCAACCAAAGGACTCAGTCTATGATCAAGCTATTATCAGATCGAACACTGGCTCGATCATAGATCAAGATGAACCATGCGAAATTTAATTTTTTTTAGTGGTTTAGGGTTTTTCCTAAACCACTATATAAGCACTAAGCACGCCCCCATTTGAACGAATCCTTTAACTTATGCTCTTCTCTTAGGTTTTTCCCTTTGTTTATACCTTTGAATGTTCATGGATGATCAAACAAATATTTTCAAATGAATCATGTTTATGTTTATAATTTTGGTTGATTTATGCTTGTTTTAGTTTAAGGATCATAAATATCTGGTGCATGTTGATCTTTCATTCATGTTCTTCATTTTCGAGTTCATGTTCTTGAGGTTTTAGATTGTTGATCATTGCATAAGAAATCCATTTTTTGCCTTTGAATCTTGTGTAAACTTGTTAGTTTAAGTTTGATCTTCATTATTATCTTACTAATTTCATTTTCTAGGTTTTGTGATTTCGTGTTCATCATGAGTAGTGAATAGTTTTTTGGGTTTCTGAGGATGGGATAGATTAGTGTTGATTCCTTGAATCTCCTAGATGTTTAAGCTTAATCATTCATAAATTCCTTCTGTTTTATTGTTCATAATGCATATTTCTCTATGATCAATTGAAATATGATATTAGGCATTTCCACACCCAAAAGATGTTTGATGACCCAAGAGATTGGTTGTTTAGGGTGTTCATTGACTTAAATAGATTGTTTCTTCATGTCTGCTAGGTAGTGTTCTGTTAACGAGAGTTAGGTGTGAAATTACTTAGTTTGAGATCATTTATCAAGAGATTGAATTTGATTGTTTCTGAATCTATTGTCTAGGGATTAGGTCTGGTTTGAAGTATGTTAAACATCTAGGTTAATCAAGGAGGATCAATGATCATTTACCCCCATCCTTAGGAAATGTTCTTTTCTGATTGCTATTTAGTATCATCTCATCGTCTGTTATCAGTTTGAATCGTTTTTTACTTGTTTAGCTTTTATTAATGCATGATGGTTCTTATGTTATGTTTTAGATCCACCTTTGTTCTACTTAGTTTTGATTGTTAGCTACTCTTTTTATATTCTTAGGCTTGACTTAATTAGATCTGATCACATCTAGATTGGATAATGACTTCACCTGATTGGATTGACAACCTATTGAACTACAATGACAATGATAATACAATAAGAATTTCACTAATAAAATCCTACTATCAATTTGGCGTCATTGTCGATTGGGTGTTTTGTTGTTATATTCTGGATTTTAGATCTATTGAGATCAAGTTTATTTTCTCTATACCTTCTCACTTTGTTTTCTTTGTTTCAGGTACATACAACATTGTTTGATTCTCTACGTCGACACAACTCTTGTCAGTTGATCACCTTAGATATGAATCTGTATGCACACTAGATCATAAGGCAACAAACATCTCTTACAGTTCCTTGATAATATCGACAACTTACCAAGGCAGTTAAGAGAGCAAAGGGAAAACTTAGAGGTCATTCAAGAAGAACAACAAGTTCCAACAATGGCTGAAAACAATGTACCTCCTAGTGGACAAACTATTGGTGTTGGGGATGCTCCAAATATTCACACTCAATGCCATAGGATTGTTTCATCAGTTGTGAACAACAACAACTTTGAAATAAAGCACAGCTTGATTGCTATGGTTCAAGCGAATAAGTTTCAGAGGCTACCAATGGAGAACCCGTTGATCATCTTGACAGACTTTGTGGTCTTACAAAGATAAATGGAGTTAGTGAGGATGCTTTCAAGCTGCGAATTTCCCTTTCTCTTTGGGTGACAAGGCCCATCAATGGGAGAAGACTCTACCTCGAAATTCCATTACTTCTTGAAATGATTGCAAGAAATCTTTACTTCCCAAGTTCTTCTCTACTTCAAGAACATCATGGTTACAAAACAAAATCTTTAGTTTTGCACAAAAGAATGATGAGACATTCTGGTGAAGCTTGGGAAAGGTTCAAGGGGTATACATTCCAATATCCTCACCATGGTTTCAGCAAGGAGTCACTTCTTAGTACTCTACATAGGATCCTTACAACAATCATGATGCTTCTTGACACAACCAGCATTGGAAACTTTCTGAACAAGAACGTAGAAGAAGGATGGGAACTNTCCTCACCATGGTTTCAGCAAGGAGTCACTTCTTAGTACTCTACATAGGATCCTTACAGCAATCATGATGCTTCTTGACACAACCAGCATTGGAAACTTTCTGAACAAGAACGTAGAAGAAGGATGGGAACTTGTTGAGAATCAACCACATTCTGATGGGATCTACTCTGAAGACTATGACCGAACTCCACGGGACAGCAATGATTCTGATGAAAAAACTCGGAAAGACATAAAGGCGTTGAATGATAAGTTGGATAAGATCCTTGTTGGACAACAGCAACAAGTTCACTTCATAAGTGAGGAAGAGCAAGTTCATATCCAAGCTAGGGAGAATCATCAGCAAGATAAGATAAGCTATGTACAAAACCAAGGGAGAAACAACAAAAACTTTATCAATTACAAGAACCCTAATCTCTGTTATTGAAGCAACAACATAGAAAATCCCCAAGATCAGGTCTATCCACCACATCAGTAACAATAAGGCAAACCTTTCATCAACTATGGTCAGCAACATAATCAGGGATTTGTCCTCAAGAAGCAACACCAAGGGGGAGCACCTCCTGGTTTTTCCCACAACAACAACCACCTCAACAATCCAATGTAGAAGCAGTTCTACAACAACTTCTACAAGGTCAAACTAATGGAGCAATGGAGAATTCCAAGAATTTTGATGAACTCAAGAACCACATGGATTGTTCATACAACGAGCTTAACATGAAGTTAGAAGCAATGAACTCTAGAATCAAGTACTAAGAAAGCATGGGTGCTTCTTCGTCTGCATCTAAGTCTACAACTCAAGTTCCCGGGAAATCTATTCAGAACTCCAAGGACTTCTTCCACATCAACGCCATCACCATGAGAAGTGGATGGAAGTTACCTTCTTGTGAAGCTCCGATTCATGACACTGAGGGCAGTGTTGACCAAGATGGGGAGGAATTGAGCCTAAATGAAGCTGAAGATAAAGAACCTACAAAAACTGATTCTCTTAGGTTATCACAGTTGCCATCAGTTGCCAGAGTTAAACCAAGTTCAGCTTAACAACCATCTACTATGCATAAGAAGGAAACACGCGTCGTTCCTCCACCTTACATTATGAGTTTACCATTCCCGTCAAGGTTTAAAAAGGAGATTATGGAGATGTATAAGGGAATCTTTGAGAAATACATGAAACACACTAAGATCAAGGTTCCACTCTTAGCCGCCATCACTCTCATGCCGCCATATAAGAAGTTTATGAAAGATGCCATCACCAAGAGGGGTAAAGAAATCCAGGGAATGGTAGTGTTAAGTGAAGAGTGCAGTGCCATCATCATGAAGACGTCGATTCCAAAGAAGCTCTCTGATCTTGGCTCATTCACCTTACCTTGTTCACTAGGTCCTTTATCATTCGAAAAGTGCTTGTGAGATACGGGTGCTTCCATTAGTCTCATGCCTCTCTCAGTTGAGCTTGGTTTCAACAAGTTCAAGTCTTGCAACATATCTTTGGTTCTAGTATATCGATTTGTAAGGATTCCCCATGGAATACTAGAGGATTTACCGGTCAAGGTTGGAGTAGCAGATATAACTACTAAATTTGTGGTATTAGGGATGAATGAAAAAGCAAGGGACCCTTGGATCTTGGGAGTCCTTTCCTTGCCACATCATGAGCTATCATAGATGTTCAAAACGCAAGATTCAATTGACCATGGGCAAGGATCTAAAGATGACCTTTGATATACAAGAAGCTATGAAGAACCCAACTGTTGAAGGATGGATCTTCGTCATATAAGAAATGGATGAGCTAGCTGAAGAGTTGTTGGAAGAGTTGAATGAGAAGGATCACCTTCAAACCACTTTGACAAAGGATGGAGAAAATGGATATCTATACAATGAATACCTGGGAATGAGATGATCCTACACTCACATAAACCATTGGAGCATGAAGAACCATTTGAAGATGTCCAAAGTTCAGAAAGACAAGTGTTCTCAGCTGCTGAGGAGATCAGACTCGAGCACAAACCGAGTCAGTTGGTCACCCATGCACATACAGATTTTGTGTCATAAGAAGACTGTTCTAAGCTCAAGGCTTCATCTGTGGACTTGAAACTGCTTCCAAAGGGCTAAGGTACCCCTATCTTGGACCCTAACTCCACATATCATGTGATAGTGAATGATGAAGTTAGTGATGATGAGTTGAATTTGCTATTGACTGAATTGAGGAAGTTTAGGAGAGCCATAGGATATTCATTAGATGACATCAAGAGAATATCACCTAGTGTATGCACTCATAGAATTAACCTTGAAAACGAATCTTACTCTAGCATTGAACCTCAAAGGAGATTAAAACCTAATCTGAAAGAATTGGTGAAGAAGGAAATTGTTAAGTTTTTAGATGATGGTATTATCTATCCTATCTCATATAGTACATGGATATCACCGGTTCATTGTATGCCTAAGAAGGGTGGGATTATTGTTGTGAAAAATGATAAATATGAACTTGTTCCTACTAGAACTATCACTCGACATAGGATGTTTATTGATTATAGGAAGTTGAATGTTGCATCTAGGAAGGATCATTTCTCATTGCCTTTCATTGATCCGATGTTAGAGAGACTTGCAAATCATCCTTACTATTGTTTTCTAGATGTGTATAGTGGATTCTTTCAAATTTCTATTCACCCTAATGATCAAGAAAAGACCACTTTCACTTGTCCATATGGAATATTTTAATATAAGATAATGCATTTTGGTCTTTGTAATGCACCAGCTACTTTTCTGAGATGCATGACTTCTATTTTCTCATATTTAATTGAGGAGATGGTTGAGGTATTCATGGATGATTTTTCCGTGTATGGCTCTTCCTACTCCTCTTGTTTAGTTAACTTGTACAGGGTGCTTACCCGGTGTGAAGAAAAAAAATCTTGTTTTGAATTGGGAAAAATGCCATTTCATGGTTAGAGAAGGAATTGTTTAAGGGCACAAGATTTGTGTAAAGGGAATAGAAGTGGGCAAGGCTAAAATAGATGTGATGACGCAACTGTAGCCACCAAAGACAGTGAAGTATATCATGAGTTTTCTTGGACATGCTCTTTTCTATAGAAGACTCATCAAAGGCTTCTCCAAAATAGCTAGACCCTTGACAAGGCTGATTTTCAAGGAGACTGAATTCATTTTTGATCCTCAATGCGTTAATCTCAGCCCCAATAGTTCAAGCTCCAAATTGGGGTTATCCGTTTGAGATTATGGGTGACGCATCAGATTATGTAGTTAGAGCTGTAATGAGACATAATATAGATAAGAAGGTGCATGTGATCTACTATGCTAGTAGAAAAATGGATGAAGCTCAAGGAAAATATGCAACAATAGAAAAAGAGTTACTAGCGATGGTCTTTTCGTTTGAAAATTTCAGAAGCTACTTGGTTGATTCAAAGTTTATAGTCTACACAGATCATGCAGCACTAACGCATATCTATGCGAAGAAGGATACTAAACCATGGCTATTGAGATGGATCCTATTATTGCAAGAATTTGATATGGAGATAGTAGACAAGAAAGGGATCAAAAACGGGATAGCAGATCATTTTTCTAGAACGAGGATTGATGATTTAGTTTAAATTGATTATTTTATGCCTGAGGAGCAACTCATAATGATACATACTTGTGCATTTGTAGGGGAAGAAATGGTAACCACAAAATCAGCACCTTGGTATACCAGACATGGTTAATTTCAAGGTGTGTGGAGCAATACCAGAGGACTTTGATGCTTACAAGAAGAAAAAGTTTTTAAGTGATGTTAATCCCTACTTTTGGGATGAGCTTTTTATCTACAAGAGGGGTTTAGATGGTTTGTTTAGGAGGTGCTTTGTTGAAGAAGAAGTGAAAGGAGTTTTGGAGCATTGTCATGGTTCCAACTACGGAGGGCACTTCGCAACCTTCAAGACTGTTCGAGAGATCTTGCAAGCTAGTGTATATGGCCAACCATGTTTAAGGACACACATAGCTTCATTTCCAAGTGTGATTCTTGTCAAAGGGCAGGAAATATTGGGATAAGGAATGAAATGCCCCAAAACCCAATTTTGGAAGTTGAAGTGTTTGACGTTTGGGGTATAGATTTCATGGGGCCTTTGAATTCTCTTTCATTTGGAAAGAGCTATATTCTGGTGGCTGTTGATTATGTCTCCAAATGGGTTGAGGCAATTGCATGTTCAATTAATGATGCAAAGGTGGTTCTGACATTATTCAGAAGTGTGATCTTTCCCATATTTGGTATTCCAAGAGTGGTCATTAGTGATGGTGGGTTTCATTTCATCAACAAGATGTTTGAGAATTTATTGAAGAAGTATGGGGTGAAGCACAAGGTGGAGACGCCTTATCACCCACAAACCAGTGGATAGGTTAAAGTCTACAACAAACAAAGCAAAGTTATTCTGGAAAAGGTTATGGGAACTTAAAGAAGAGACTGGTCAACAAAGCTTGATGACACAATGTGGGTGTATAGGACAGCCTTCAAGACACCAATAGGGCGCACACCAGTCCAGATCCTCTATGGGAATGCATGCCACTTGCCGGTGGATGTTGAGTACAAGGCAATTTTGGAAACCAAACTTCTGAACTTCAACATAAAGACTGCTCAAGAAAAGAAGGAAATGAATCTACATGAGCTTGAGGAAATAAAACTTGAAGCTTACAAAAGTTCCAAGGTTTACAAAGAAAAAAACAAGGCTTTCCATGACAAGAAGATTTTGGTCAAGGAATTCAAAGTTGGTGATCAAGTGCTTCTTTTCAATTCAAGACTCAAGTTATTTCCAGGGAAGCAGAAGTCAAAATGGTCAGGTCCATTCTAAATTAAGGAAATTCCCTTATGGTTCCATCACTCTGATTACAAATTTAGAGAAGAATTCACATTGAACAGTCAAAGGGTAAAACCTTATTTGGCCGATAGAGTCATTTTAGAAGGGACCTCGGTTCTCCTTGGAGAACCGTCTCGGGGTCAACAAAATTTAAGCAGAAAGTTAAGCTTAGTGACTTTAAACAATCTCACTTGGGAGGAAGTCCCATGTCTATCCTCGTACTTCAAAAATTTTCAATTCATGTTTAGTTTTTCTTTTGATACTTTAGAATTTTGCTGGTTTTGGTGCTTAGGTACAACAAGTCTATGTCTTGGACACTTAGAACTATCAACTAGCTCGACTTAAACCCGAGTAGGCCAGGAACTAGCTCGATCATCCAGTTCGATCACCAACCATACTCAGCCAACCGAGCTCGATCGACCGGCTCGATCACCAGCTTGAGTCGCGCATCCGTGCCATAAGAATACGAATGAGCTGTCCACTCAACTTCAGACCGGGCATGACATGATTCCCTACGCCTGACCTTTGTCCAGCTCGGTCCCATGTCAAGTCACATGCTGCTATAAGCCAAAAATGCCAAGACTTCAATGATTGATCCAAAGATCACGTCTCCTCCTTCTTCAACCAGTATTGAGGTCCATCTCCACATAACCATTGTAAAATCCATTGCATTTCTATTTATGTTGGTTTTCTTATGTGTGTTTAGTTGTTCTATCTCCTGAACTCTCCTGTAAATTTTTATTACACAAGGGACTGTGTAATTTAAGTTTGGGGGAGGGTTTACGAAGCATCTAATGAAATTTGTGTTTGTTTTCGTAATTCCAATTGTGCATATCATTTAAGGCATNCAAAAAAAAAAAAAAAAATTAGAGAATCAATTTAAAAATAGAGTGTTCATGTAGTTGCATTAGGTTGTTAAGATTGTATTTAAACATGTCAGTTGCACTTGCATAGGAAACTAGAATGATAACAGCCATGTAAATGTGCTGCTTCATTAGATAATGCCAATGTCCTGGTTATTAAATGTGTAATGCGTTATATTTAAATTTGAACTAAGGCTGCACCATGGTCGGAATCTATAATTGCATAATCTATTCTTAATTGAACCATTTTGTGATCTTATGTTCGTCCCTATCTATTTGAACCTGAACTTGAATTATAATTATCATGTCTATGCATTGGATTTTTGACTCATGGATACAATATACATACTTGGGTTTTCTTTTATCATTCTACCACTTTTGCTAATCCAAGTAAATTTCCCATATTGAACTTAGCTTTCATTCAAGCCATGTATCTGTTAATGAGTGTAAGGTCTTTTATGGAATGAACTTGGTAGAAAGTGTTAGGTTATAGTCGACAAGAATGGAATTTCATGTACTTCTAGTTCATGATATTTGGACTAGATAGGACTAGGTGGGATTTAATTATGGGTATTTGGGGTGATTGAAAAGGAAAAGAATAGTTTGGAAGAAGCAAAACAGAAAGGAAGATGGCTAAGCACTTTTAGGAGAGGAAAGAAAATCAAAACAGTATGATCTAGTAAGGGATTTGGGTATTGTAATGAAAAATGTATGGTTGGTGCAAAAATAAAAGAAAAGGTCAAAAGCCTAGAATATCTTCATGTGTAAGAAGAAAGAAAAGAAGAAAAGAGAACCATAGCTGACAAAATCAAAAGAAACCAATCCACTAGAAATCATCAAAAGAAACCTCTCCTAAAATAAGAAAAAGAGAAAAAGAAAAGGAAATTAAATCCATGAAATTATCGTTGGGCTATAAAGGGTAGAAATAGGATCTTCTACTGGATTTAGAATTAGGAAATCTTCTAGCTTCTGTCTTATGGGGTAGATGGGATTCTGTTCTTGTATGCATCAATTGGTTCCTACCTTTAGCATTCTGCTAAACCTCATTTCCTTTTGAGTGATCATTGTTATGAAAATGTTGACCATTGTATAAAGAGACCAACTTTGTCTCTTAACTTGTCCCTAGACCAAATGATTTCAATGAATGTGAATAGCTTGATCCATTGTTTCTGATTAATGAATTTTAAAAGGGAAAAGTGGATTTGAATGCATGTGTAGATTAGAACTGATATGAATTATGTTTTTTTAGTATGACTAAATTTTTTAAGTAGAATGAGATTACTTTGCATTCTATAATTAATAACTTGGACATTGACATTCTCTAGTTTATCAGCATGCTTTGGTTTTGATTTTCCACTTTCAAACTTCTTTTCCAAGCTTATGAATTACTTGCTTGAGGGCAAGCAAGGATTTAGTTTGGGAGAGTTGATCTCTCTATAGTTTGCATGTTTTAGGAATGCATTTATCACCATTTTAGGCTCATTTAGTTGTCAATAGGTTGTATTCATTGGCTTCCTTAGTAAGTTTACATTTGTGGATAGTTTTGCTTTAGCATTTACATACATGTGCATATTGGAGATGTTTCAGGTACTTACAGAGCATTCTTGGACAATGAAATCAATGAGAAAGAAAAGGAATACTGAAGTGGATAAGTGATTAGGTTTTAGATCGAGCCAAGACCCATCAAGCAATCGACCAAGCCATGCGCAGACACAAGCTCGACGACAGCTCGAGTTGTGATCCATCTGGCCAGGCCAAGCTTGACCAACAAGCTCGATCACAACTAGAGCCGTGATGTATCCAGCCAGGCCAAGCTCAATCATGGCTTGGGCCAGACTTCTTCCCATATGAGCATCGACACAACTGTAGCTACCGCAACCAAAACGGATGATGAATTATCACCGAACGAGTAATCAAACTCACGGCAACAAACTGAACTACGAGACGACTTGACCTCCGAAAAGAGTACATTGGCAACTTTTTGCAAGAAAAGTACAGTTGTCCCATATTTCAAAATATATGCATTCATGTACTCGATATTTTTAAAACTTTTTAGAAATAAGAAGAACGCGTTTCTACTTAGAAATTTTGCTATTATCTTTTGTCACAAGAACATTCGACACCTTACGGCTAGACACAACAATCCACGATCCACTTAAAAACGCTAAAGTACAAAATAACTCGAACCACCGACGTGCGACATTATACGAAACAACTTTCGTAAAATCAAATTCGAAAAAATTTGTAAAGTAACTTTTGTAGAATTAAACTCAACAAAATTTTATAGAACAACTTTCAAAAAATTAAACTCTACTACATTTTTCGAAACAACTTTCGTAAAATTAAACTCGAAAATATTTTACGAAATAACTTTTTTAGAATCAAACTCGACGACATTTTACGAAACAACTTTTATATAAATAAACTCAAAAATATTTTATGAAACAACTTTCACAAAATTAAACTCGAAAACATTTTACGAAAAAACTTTCAAAAAATTAAACCTGACAACTTTTTACGAAACAACGTCCATAAAAATAAACTCGATAACATTTTGCGGAAAAACTTTCGTAATGCTCGATAATATTTTATGATACAGCTTTCGTAAAATAAAAAAATGCTTACAAAACGACTCTCGTAAAAAAAACACAAATCAAATAAACATTCAAACGCAAACAACAATTTATGCTGTGAACATCCACGAACGAACTAAAACATTTTTCTACGAAAAGGTTAAAACAAAACCCTTACAGCACCGCTAAAAAATCTTCAAGCCCGCAAACATTTTGAGCATGAAATGCGGCATATCAAAGAAAAATCAATCTTCAGAATCGCGAGACGGCGCATACGCCTGAATAATCAGTTTTTGACAAAAATAACTTCCTCGATGAAAATGCCATCTTGGAAGACCATAGAGTCATTCACACGAACGCAATCACTACAAACATCAAAACCAAACCGATCAAACACTTGTATCCTATACTGAACCCATCGATTGGCCCTGACAGACGAACTAGTCACTTAACCTTTCGTAAGATTGGTTCTCATACATCCAACACAGGGATAAAGTGCTACAAAAACCAAAATTTTGGTCACCACGTCCAAACACCTTAAAAATTGTCTTTGGAGAGATGCCCAGTTCTCGATCGATGCAAGTCATATAAGTCGGGAACCTATCGTAGACTCCCATATTGAAATAAAACCAAGTTGAAGTCTAGTCGCCCACAATGAAGTCTGGTCACCCACGATGAGGCCTGGTCGCCTACGACTAAGTTTGGTCGCCAACGACAAAGTCAAGTCGCCAACGACAAAGTCAAGTCGCCCACGAAAAAGTTTCAGACTTTTAGCCATCAATTCCGCCTAACTCACCTAACCTATACCTCGCAAGAACACTTTGACGACTATTACGAGGTGGGGGGCTAACTATTAGGGTCAAATCATAACAAAATTAATGTCTCAAAACCTTTGATCTACCCATCAAATCGTATCAATCCCGATAAATAGAACAAGCGAACTAAATTTGTGATAATTCTGAAAGACAATAGAGGATATTTTTCGGAAGAATCGAGCAACAGTCATAGAATCGCTAAGTGATTGTCTCTACACTCTTTTTTATCACTAAAGTTTTAACGAGACAAGAAAATCCGCTTACGTCTAGTATGAGAATGGAGACAAAACATAACTAGTATCGATGTCCGAAGAATAAAAAATACATCGAAAGATAAGTTTACGGACTAGCAATAATACATACGCTAAATAACGGATGTTAAACTCGCTAACTGCTGAGCTGAACTAGGAAAGTTTAACTCGCCAACTGGCGAGCTGGCTTCATCACAAATCTATCGTCTCTTGTCTCGTATCATTCCGTGTTTCCGTTGGAATTCTGCAATAAAAATCATAAAACTCGCATAAGTTCCGAAGTAATCGTATAAACGGTTCCGACTATCCCGAACACCGAGATCACCTTAGCTATACGATTATTTCCTACTACTTGTGGAAGAATCGTGAAATCTTCTCATATGGAGTTAATCGTATAAAATGATAATGGTTTGCCGAAATGCCAAGGATTATCTTAACTATACGATTAAAATCGTCATTCTTCAGAACGGTCATAAGGATGCGCTCTTATTTACTGACCATATAAAACGATAAATGACTAACTTAAACGTCGATGTTATATCGCTCATACGATCGGTAAAATCTTTTCGAAAAGTCTCGATTGTATCATCGTACGAAAGCTCGGTTCTCATATGAGAACCGTAAAAATCGCATAAACTGTAAAACATTCCAAAAATCCCTAAAACACGGTAATGGCCCACTTACGAATCTAGCCAAGAATCAAGCTTAATTACAATGGCGGTCAAACTTGTCCCGCAAGCCGCGAAGAAAATGGAAGAAATCCAGAAAATAGTGATTTATGCAGAAGAATAAACTAGAAGAGGAAGATTTCCGCGAAGGAACGGAAGACGAAAAAGGAAGATGGCGCAACCCTGAAGCCTATATAAGATAGATGAAGAAAAGGGGTACATACACGTTGAAATCTCCATATCAAAATACTTAGGGCTTTAGACTTTTTTCGTTCTTAACGAGCTACGACTCATTTAGGTTATCATTCTCTGTTGTTAGATCTAGGATACTCACCGACAGTTCTTGTGGCCAAGACTATCTTCTTATTGTAACACGCTCATACGATTCAGAATTAAGAAGCCTCTTCCGCCCTCTTTTTCATATTCTTAAATTTGTACTTTAATTGCTTTTTGCGTATTGTGATCTTGTTAACTTTTGACTCACAGAAATCTGGGATTTCTGGAAAGTTAAAGCTCAATATGATTTTCCTTAACTAACATAAATCGGACAGTGCAAATTTTGGTTCCCAGAGCGAGCGAAACCACCACCAGATTTTGGGCTAAAGAAACAATTCACCATGATTTTTTTCTATTTCCATGATTTGCAGGTTGCATCCAAGGAAAGAAGCTGTAATCCAGCAGCCTTGGAGT
The DNA here is from genome assembly GCA_900406425.1 of Iberis pinnata. Taxonomy (NCBI): domain Eukaryota; kingdom Viridiplantae; phylum Streptophyta; class Magnoliopsida; order Brassicales; family Brassicaceae; genus Iberis; species Iberis pinnata. The sequence continues at coordinate 6,965 of OVBE01002808.1, read as the reverse complement.
GGAATTACTACCTCTTTTCAATAAAAATAAAATCAGCAGCTTGGCCAGTTCATAGACCATCCAATTTGACAAAACCTATTCTAGCACCTCCTTGGATTATCATTACCAACCTCTTAAGGATCCAGGATGTCTAAAAATTGAACCAAAACATGCCCCTATTAACTGGATCATTCTTTTCTTCAAACTTGATCATTTTAGAACTTCATATGGAAACCATGAGACATCTTTACAAGATTTGAAGAGGTTAATGAAGTTTAAGAAAGCATTGTATTACTAGACAAATAGGATGTATTAAATGGGAAAAATCAAGAGGACAAGGATGTTCAAGGACATTTCCTTTCAATTGGATTTCTAGGTAAGATTAAACTAAACTCCAAGATCAATTATATTAATTTTGTGACTTTTCTTGTAGGAAAAACAGATTTGAGGACAAATATATTTTAAGACGGGAAGTATGATATGATCATAGAAATCAATGCACAAAGAGATGGACATGGAACTGAACCTGAACTTGTACCTGAGGAAGCATTGGAAATTTAAGTTGGACGAATAACAAGATCAAGGACAAAGAAGCTTGTTGGAGCTATAGAGTTATTGTTAAATCAGTCTTGGAACATTTTCACTAATACTAGGCTTGAATATGATACAATCAACTATCACATGCATTCAAGCTAAGATTGATCAACAAATGGTTAGTGTATCCATTTGTACTCTTTTTCCCTGCTTTGATTTTGTCCCAATGGATTTTCCAAAGTAGTATTTAATGAGGCAAATGGATCACTACATAATTGCCCATTAGTTGATCAAATTAAGTCCAATGAAAGAGAAGCAAGACCCAACACTTATACAAGTCTAAAGAAGCCTATTTAGAGTGTTTAAATCAATACAAAAACTTAGGGTATTTTTACATATTCTTTCGTCACAATAACAGACATTTCGTCACAATAAAAACATTGTGAAAAATTTGTGATGAATTTTGAAAAGTTGCAATACTTTCGTCACAAAAATATTTTTGTAACAAAAACATCACATATTTTATGAAGAATCATTTAGTAACTATTTTATCTTAAAATGTTACGGTTCATAGGGCCCTAAAATATTCTCAAATATATATATATATATATATTGATATTTGAGCCTTTCTTTGAATAGTAACAAAATTGTCACACATAGAGACTAAAATCATTGTCTCATATTCGTCATTTGTCGTAACTAAAATAACGTTCCAAATATGTCACTTGTGGTGACAAAGTATAGTATCAAAATAGTCATTACTAATGACAAAAAAACCAATAGTTGTCGGTAAGAATTACTAACAAAAGTGATTATAAGTAATCGTTGTACTTTGTGACTATCATAGAGCTTTAAATTTGTCACCTATTATAACAAAAATCATTGTCTCATATTCGTCATTTTTCGTGACAGAAATAACGTTTCAAATATGTCACTTTTGGTGATGGAAGTATAGTATCAAAATAGTCATTACTAATGACTAAAAAACCAATGGTTGTCTGTAACATTTACTAACGGAAATTTTTGTCTTAAAATGTGATACTTTGTGAGTAATTTTTCACTCATTATAACAAAAATAATGTATCAAATTGTAACAATTTGTGCTACAAAAAATTGTAACGGTGTCACAACTACTAAAATAATATTTGTTATTTTATTATGAATATAAAATTTTGTTACGATCGAACAATTTTTTATTCATTTAAATTATAGTAATATCAATTTAATTTTAAAAAACGCAATAAAATATACAATTAAAAACCAACCAATAATATGATTAAAAAAACTTAAACCAAATTGTGAAACACAAGCAAACATATTAAACTTCTTGAGAATTTGTGGCGAAGCAAAAGCAAAAGTTCTCGATAACCTCAAGATGTTTCTTCAAAAGCAAATTTTCTTCATGGCTTTTTTCAGTTCAATTTCTACTTCTCCAATTCTGTGAATTAGCATGTTCACTTCATTTGTTCCTGCACATATTCATCATAAATAAGTCGTGCTCTTTCATCGACGTATCTTCTATCATATTTTTGGTGGATCTTTTTCATCACATTAATAAAAGACGAATCATCGTTATCTGCTTCCTACATATAATACATTACAAATAGTTAGAAATACAACCAAAAGTTAAAAAGAAACATTGTCAATGTAAAATAATGAAAATAAAGGTATTACTAATACATCTTAAACTTTGTCATAAGAACGAGAGCCTGATTTGTGACAATGTGGACCCAAACAGTCGTGATCAAGTAGACGAGAGGAACGAGCTTTCTCACTTTTCTCTATTGCTTTCGGTATTCTCCAATAATGAGTCACTACCCTCCAATCTCAGAAAAGAATCCAGTTAGGTTTTTTAGTTTTAGACTTCACGAGACTAACCATTCCTCTTAGACGACGTGCAGCAAGATTTTCAAAATTGATTTTAATCAAATCATCAATTAAGGGATCTCATTCAAATTTTGCATGTGTGATACAGATTCATGTAAATTTATAACAATAAATCATATTTAAAAGTAATTTTTAAAATATTAAAACAAATCCCAAAGGTTGAAAACCATATTTCTCGGTAGTAAGATGAAACTTTTTCCAGCTATACAATGGTCTTTTAAAAGAACCTTGAACGATTTTACGAACACAAGTTGATATTTCAGTGTTGTTTTTGAGTCTTACATATGAAATAAAACCACATATATTTAGATTGTATAGATTGTATGAAAAAATCCCTAATTTTTAAGAAAACCACATGTGTATATTTTTCAATTCATCATAAGATTATAAAACTGAGAGTCTAAAAAATACCATTTAGCTCAATTTCTTCTAGTCGGGTAAAACACTTAAAAATCATGTGCAACTAGAACATTCTCTTCCCTATATTCGTTTTGTTCAGGTTTTGCAGCATGGATATGCCAATCTAGGAGAGAGAGGTCTTTGAGAATCAACAGATTTGTGTCCTCTTATGTTTCCTGTCATCGGTGGACGCACCTACAAACTGAAATAGAAGTTACATATTAAATACGGGACTTGTTATATTAAAAGATGAGACCAACTGACCATCCTACATCATCTACGTTCTTGACAGCTCATCTTTGTCTCAGTAGAGTCTTTCAATGACATGTTTCGGTCCTTTTCCCCATTACTTAGAAATTCACACCAGGGTAAATGGAGTTTTCCAAAAAAAAAGTACAATATTTTACTGCATTTGAGACTTTTTCTGCTGTAGTCGTGAAGAACAATAATATAAATATATTCAAATAATCAAAGCTTTTGAAGCATAGAAAACATAACAGTGGAAGAATAATGAAACATAACATATAAACAACTCTAATTCAAGATTAAATTGAACATAATCATAATCAATCCAAATATATACTAAACACAATAGAAACATTATGAAACACAACATATAAACAACTTCAATGATTGTGAGAATATAGTAAAATCAAATAATCAAAGCTTTTGACTCATAGAGTAAAAACAAGAGAATTGTGAAATCCATGTACGATAATTAAGAACTCTACTTCTAACCTTAAGCTAGAGAGGAGAATCTGTTACTACAATAGGATATATATAGATGCTGTAAATTTAGGGTACCAACAAAACAAGAGGGAAAAACTAAGAAAAATTAGGCAATTAGCGGGCAGGATATTATTTTACCCTGGGTTCTATTAAATTGTTTTAAAATATATTTTCTATTTTTGAAACTAATCTCCTGCATTATATGCAAAAAAAAAAAAAGAATCAAATATAACAGATCCTAAAAAATCTGAGGAAATTCAAATTCTTCATATCCTAGAAAATATCATTTCAAGTTATAGAGAAGAAATCATTTCTTAATGGCAAAACGATAACATATACTAACAACCTAATATATAATGACCAATCAAAGTCAAGTCGAAACACCAAGCAAAAGTCTTCAAATGTGTTCTTAATAGGGAGAACAAGACTAGAGTAAAACACAGATATTCTTCACAAGCTTACCTGATTTTGTTGAAAACAAGATTTGGTGTGAAGGGTTATCATGTCCACTGCTTGCAACTTCAATATAAGATTGACCAGTGCATTGGGTTGAAGATGAATCATGGTCTTGAAAACTGATTTGCTTTGTGTTTTGTATATGTTCAGGCCTTGCATCCACCTTCAAGCTTAGTGATTCAGACATTGAAGCAGAGACACACTAAACAATAGAATCAGTTGGAACCACAAGTTACATTTTCATCTACAGGAGGACACCAATGAGTTGGTTTCTCAGCCTATTAATCCATAAAAACATAAGTAACAATAAAGTTATTATAAGTATTATTTAGATGGCACAAACTCACAAGAAATATTAAGATTGATTGGATGCATATTGATACCCTTCACAAGTATAGATGCATAACAAAGTGATACCCTTCACAGATATAACAAAGTGATACTCAGCAATCGAATACCTGCATAGATGCATAACAAAGTGATACCCTTCACAAGCCATGTTTCTTATGGAATATAATCTTGAATTTTCTACAACCATCAATAAACAGGCTTCAAACCAGCTTGTGTACCCTCGGGAAGATTCTAGAGGGTTCACATGGACGATGGAGAATCCTAGAAGTAGAAGCGGAATACTCGAAGTATCCTCCCTGTTCATCACAATATGAATTGAGTCGACGTTGATGGAGGAATAGACGATTAAGCTGCCTGAGTTATCGATACAGCTCTCTTGAAGCATCAGCTCAACATTATGCCATAAATTCCTTGCTACCTGTAAGTAATAACACACATTTTTAAAAAGTTGACTTTGTGCAATCGCTAATTGATCAAAATTGGGGTTTCAATCTTCCAACTTACATTGATTTGAAGAAGAGAGATGCATTTGTGCAATCGCCATCCTTCAAACCAGCTCGTCGTCTAGCTCTGTCAAGCGAGAGAGACTGAGAGGAAGCAGCAATTTGGAGTCATTAAGAGCATGTTCATTAGAGAAATTCTTCATAGTTTCTTAAGTAATTATTTAATTATTTTTTTAATATTTTTATACATTTAAGAAACTCCAATACTTATTTATTTTTTTGCCTTCGATTCGTAAATTGATAAAGAGGATTTTTTATTAAAAAATATAAGAAGAAGAAAAAGCAAATTTGTTGTATAGATTTGAACAAGTAAGAATAGATTTGAACAAGTGAGAGTTAATATAAATGTATAAGTACAACAAGTAAAAGAATTCATACACACATACAAATTGAAGGACAACAAACTTAAAAGACAACAAACTCAAAAGACAACAACAACAATGATGTATTCCACCTCACATTGACCAAATTGGCTCAAGGTAGATGCACTCCTCACAACAACAATGATGTACTCCTCCTGCAAATCAAATAAGTCAAAAACATTAGACAATAAAACAACAACATACATTGGCTTATATGAAGAGACAGTTTACCAAAGATAGCATAACACCTTCTATTTTTATATACAGATAACCCAATGTGCCTAACCCAAAACTGGAAGAACAGAAGAGAAGTTATGTGTATGATATTCCCATCAGCATACTTTTAGCCAACTTCACTAATGGCTAATCTAGCATAAAACAGTAAATGAGGTTTCAGGAGAAGATAGTCACTAAATACACGGTTCAAAATTTTGAGACATTTTGAAGAACACAAGCAGCAGGAAATTAGAAACAGAAGGGATTCTAGCTTAATTAGCCATATACGTATTAGTTCACCATAGCCAACAACCAATCAAACATCGTATTAAGAAAAATAAGATTAACTTTATCTGCCGTCTGAACTAAAACCATGGTAACAACAACAAAGGACATTTCGAGTGAAATACAACTTGCATAAACTATTCTATAAAAACAACAGCCTAAGAAATTAAGTCAAGATAGGTTGGGGAAATGAGAAATCAAAGTCTTGAGTTAGATAAAGGCTATAATATCTGATTTAGCAAGAGGTAACTCTGCATTCTCATCACAAGTTTATAAAAGCATCCTAATTAACCTAAGTAGCAAGTCATTGACACATAACTGGTGATATCTAAGGAAAACAATACCTGGATATGACTTGGTATAGCTTTGAGTGTTCTTTACCACTGCCTTTCATGTGCTGCAATATCTATACTAATCAAAGCAATACATGAAGTTAAAGTGGAGGATCAAAGCTCAAAATACAAGTAAAGCATAGAGCAGGTTAAAGGAACATAACCACATAAAGTTTTGTTGCTAGCTTTGCAGGTTCATCTTTGGAATCTTGAATGAGCTTATGCAGAAACTTGGCTGCCTCTAACTCAATATTAAGCGAAAATGTCATCTTAAACCATCACATAAGAAATCCCTGCAACACTGAGCGTGCAATCACACAATTGAGAGTACAATAAGCAAAAACTCAAGTGTCATGATGAAAAAATTAATCAACGCAATCGCATAATCCAAACTGAGATTAGAGAAAGAGAGAGTAC
>OVBE01002807.1:0-29162 GCA_900406425.1 Iberis pinnata | reverse complement strand
TTGCAAAATATGGAAATTTTCTTAAAATCTCGCAGGCATCTTGGACCGATCGGTCCATGCTCAGACCGATCGGTCCGTCTTCTCCGGACTCTTGTGGACCGATCGGTCTAACTACAGACCGGTTGTTCCAAATCTTCTATTTCTCGGGTATTCAGACCGATCGGTCCAAGGGTGGACCGATCGATCCAAAGTCTTTTTGACTTCATTTCTTCAGATTCGCCAATCCGAGACCAGATTGGTTCTTCAATTCTCCACTTAGTCATATTCCATCCAATGAACAGTAATTCAACACTTTTTAATCCAAATAGACCCGAACACCTGAAAATCTTAGAAAGATCCAATTCTACAAAGAAAGAGCTCAGATAATACAAGTTTAGTAGGCATAAATGCCCACTAAAATGCATTAATTCTGAGTAATATCATCCATGTCATCTTGACCCTCCATTTCGTCTACACCCTTGATCTCGCCTCCACTGTCCATGTCATCTTCATTTTCCATGTCATCTTGACCCTCCATTTCATCTTGCGGGTCCATGTCATGTTCAGTTTTCATGTCATCTTCACTGTCCATGTTTGGTATAGTTGTGCCGAACGTCAGCTATTTTGGGAAAATAAATGTTAGTAATGCAAGCATTTTGAGTGAATGTAAATGAATAAAGAGATTTTGTATTCATAGAATTTACCTTAAATGTTTCAGTACTACTTAGAATATTCTTGACTTTGAAACTTTGTTTCGGCTCAGAATAATTGAATGGTGTTATATGTATGTAGAACATTAACTTTGCTCCAATAATGGAATCTGAAATACCATATGGTACTTCAAAACTAGATTTGTATTTGTTTGAATATCTTAGTGTAAATAAAACAATGTTTTTGTTTTAGACACTATAGTTGTAATTCTTTAAAAAGTACCTCGTCATCAATGCATGCATATGTGTTTGCAGTATATTCTTTTGTTATTCAAAACAAAAGAAATAAAATCTCATCATGTTGTTATTGGCATTTTGAACCGTAAGCGTGATCGGTTTCTACACCATAAAGATTAAGTTTCTTTTTCATATTGTGTATGAGAGAGTGACTTGGATGAAACAATCGTTAAATGAAGTTCTTTTTAATGCTCCTCTTTATGTTCACGTGTAGCAACTCCATTCTTTTCATTATGTATTTTAAATAGCGTACGATCATTCTCTTTATCGATAATAGGTTTATGATCTTACTGATCCATTCAGCTCAATTCAAGTAAAATCGTACCAAAATGAAGAGGATTGTACAAAACAACATGTGAGTTCTTATATATATATCCCCTTTGGTTCATCCTCTTGCAAAATGTCATTTGTCTCTCGTATCTTCCACTCTACTTTGTTTTCCTCTCTGGTTTCTTTTATGAACAAATAAAGCTTAAAGGCCTTATGATGTTTTGTAACTCCTTTCTTTCTAACTAAGTTTCCAACTTTTTTGTTTTTCATCTTTCTTCAACCTGACAATGATTTACCTATATGCTACTTTGTTGCATAGATAGGTGTCAGTTGGTTACTTTTTGTGGACCTTCGGATGATTTTGGGTTATAACCTTCTCTAGGAGGATTAGAATATGTAAAGCATACCAAAGTCAAATTTAGTGACCTCTATCTCTATCTGTTTCAGTTATCACACTTGATTTGGTTGATTTTTTCCCTTTATAGATATAGTAGTTTTTCCGGTAACTCATAAACATGCTCTAAGTTTATAAATGAAATGCAGATAAACATAATGATAGAGTTAATTTATAGTCTATTGTGAATCACAACAAGATACATTTTTCATTTGTATCGTATGTGATTTCTCTCATGGACAACCATGTGTTATGTTGATTGGAAGTTGTAAAGATCTTAAGCTAAAACTATATCTAGCTAGATCTATTACGTTTACGGTGAAAATGCTTCAAAGAGGTTATTGTAGTTTTCTTGACTGAATCTTCTATACACGGTTAATGGATGTGCAAAAGGTCTGCCATACTTCAGAATTTATCGACACGTAGTAAACTGAAAACAAAACCAAGTTACAATACCGACACATTTGAAAAACAATGAACAATAATACATTCAGATATCGATTTGAACATTTGTTGCATGTACACTAATATTGTTAATAGATTATTTTACTATATCTGAATTATCCTAATTCATCTAGAGAATAGATATACTTTGCAAGTCTCATTATAATTTTTGTTAATAAGATAAAAGATTTAGCACTAACAATATATTTAACCCGCGTATGGCGCAGGATCCCACCTAGGATTCTTCTACCTAGGCAAAAACCCGCACTACATGCGGAATTTTTCTTTAATTATTTTATAAAATTACAGTTAATTATGTTACCATCATTTTTTCCATTAATGAATTTAGATAATCCTAAAACAAACATGTTTAAACTATAAATTATACTATTATTTTCTTGAATTAAAAAATTATATTTTCATTTGTGCTTGATAGTTATCATATCAAATAAAAAAAGAGTTGTAAATAGTATAATTAGTTAGGTCATTTAAAATTTTAAATTTGAAATTTGAAATCATAAATCTCTATTGTATATAGGCCATAACATCAATGATTGTAATTAAACGCTATTTAGTAAACCTCAAATTATGGATATCTTGTTTCATATTTAGTGGATAGATTATAATTGGCAACCAAATTGACCTGCAAGTTTTGTATATAACCAGCAAGAGCCAATACTAAGAAAGACTTTTGGGGCGAGGAGAAAAAAAGGAAAAGGGATAAAAGATAAACCAAGCTACTAACCAGTTGGTGGCCAAAGCCAATGACATCAATTTCAATGAGAACTTGAGTTATGCAATCTTTGAACTCCCTCACTACCGTACAAAATATAAAATAACGTACAAAATACTTTATCAAGATCTTCTATTTCTAATATTAAATGGCGCACACACTTACATTCAAGTCTTTGATGATAGGATGATATGGATTAATCTCTAGGATTCTTCTACCTCTCATAAACTCCAAACTTGAAATTTCTCCAAGAGCTTGTGCTTTCATTAACCTTTCCATATTAGCGGACCACCCGAATTTTCCTCAAACAAGAACGCAAGGAGAAGAGCTTAAACGGTTTGATACTTGGACTTTCGCAACTTTTTCGCCCACCTGTTGCTTTATCCAGTCATAGATAAAATGGTATTCTTGTTTAGCTTCCCTTTCCTTTACTTCATCTTCATCACCTGCAAGAAAATGGCACCATGATTTGTTAGAAATTTTGCCAAACAATACATACTGAGTTCTAAATCTTCTTTGTTGATATCAACAAAGTTCTTTTCTTTGTAGGTGTGTAAATTTTTTATTGTAACTTCATGAATTGGTTAAACCAAGTATAGGACCTATGTCAAAAGGAAAGGCAGAAAATCAAACCAGAGCGAAGGATAAAGACTAATTTAAGATTGTAAAACTAAATTCAAGTCATATACCTCAATATGAAGACGTAAAGATGAAGATCGTGAAAGGGACATGAAGATATGAACCAGAAACAGACAAGACGATGTCGTTCTAAGGAAATGCGGTTGGACTAAAGTGGGCTGACTAGAAAAGGAAAGCTGGGGTGCAGACAAGGAAAAGAAAGTTTTTGAGTATGAAGAAAAAGGAACTTATGAAGTTTTTGGAAAGTGTTGTTTAGGGTTAGAATATTATTTAAAGGCTCAAAAGTGTAGAGAAACATTAACACTTTTGAGTGGCTATATTTTAGGGTAAAATGTGAGAGTTGTGAGTTTGTTCAAGAGATTTTAGATCTTGTGAGAAAGAACAGTTTGAGTTGGGGTTAGTTTTAAGCTAATAAGGTTATTGTTTGTAATAACTTATTAAAAAAGTTAAATAAATAAAGACTTGTGTGCTTAATAATCGTTCAAGCTCAATTTAGTTATTCTTGTGTGTTTTACCAATCTTTCAGTTGGTATCAGAGCGGGCACTTGACGAAAGACACAAAATCTTTCACAAACAGGTGTAGATCACGTGACAAAGAATGGAGAACACGCAACTACCTATGACCCGTTTGGTACTACTGGATCTCGAAAATTTTGGATGGTGGAAAGTCCAGATTCGTGAGTTACTCAAAGGGATAGATGAGGAGGCTTGGAATGTTGTTACCTCATGATGGACTGTACCAGTAAAAAGGACGAAAAAGGAGAAATGATTGAAAGAGAATCAAGCGAGTGGACAGAGGCTGAGAATCTCAGATCCAAATATAACTCAAAAGCTCTCTCAACCATCTGGTGTTCACTAACAAAAGATCAATTCAAACGTGTGCAAGGTTGCAAGACTGCAAAATCAGCATGTGACATTCTTCATGCTACATATGAAGGAACTGATGATGTTAGAAGAACAAGAATGGACTTATTGGGCTCAGAATTTGAAAGAATAAAGATGGGAGAGGATGAAAGCATCGAAGAGTTCAGTGAGAAATTGTCATCTATTGCCAATGCATCTGATGCTTTAGGCAAAACCTACAAGGAAAAAAAACTTGTGAAGAAGTTTCTGAGGTGTCTCCCAAGTCAATACCAGTCTCAAAAATCATCACTTAAAATTGCCAAAAACTTGGTTGAAATGGCATTTGAGCATGTTGTAGGAATGATACAAGCTCTAGAACTTGAAATTAAACAAGAAACACCTAAAAAGAAAGGTGGTGTGGCGTTCACAGCAATAGAACCATAAACTTCAGACACTCTCGAGGATATGGTGGGACTCATTGTCAAAAAGTACTTCAAGAAGTTTGATCGAGGACAACGTCGTGATTCCTCTCATCAAAATAAACCTGAGATTAGAACATACATGGATCGGAATTATCGAAGGAGTGACATACAATGTCATGAGTGCAAGGGTTTTGGTCACTACAAGGCAGATCGTTCGAATCTTAAAAAGAAAGAACAAGAGTGCAAAGGGTTTGGGCACGTAAAATATGAATGTATCAACACACAAAAGCATAAGGAGAAGTCTTTTGTCAGTCAAGATGATGGTAGTGATGCACTGATTCAGAAGAGAGCAGTGGAGATGAGATGCTGAACCTTGTGGCATATGTAGGAATCATTGAAGAAAACTCAGACACTGCATCCGAATGTGAAGAGATACCCACTGAAGAAGGTGAACTGTGTGTTGCATTAGCAGCATGCCAGATGCATAATAAAGATTTGAGAGATGAAAATCAGACTCTTACGAAAGTTGTGGATATTCTGAGGACAGAGCTGCTTGATGAAAAGGAACAAAACAGACTGTTACAAAACCAACTAAGTGATCAGTTAAAGCAAATTAAGATGCTTTCAAAAGGAACTTAAGATCTTGATCAACTGCTCATGATGGGAAGACATGGTAATCATGGTTTAGGGTATGAAGGCAACACAAGTCAGACTACCACATTTGTGAAAGCCAGTGGTAATGTACCAGACAATCGAAGCAAAACACCAGTTGTGTCACATCACAAGAAAGGAACATCTACTGCCAAGGGTGCAAGGAGAAGATACAATCATGGTTCGTTTAAATGCAGCTATTGCAAGGAATGGGGACACTGTAAACTTGAATGTGAGTGGTGGCATAAGAGGATTTTCAAGTATTACATGAATGAGCCTATCATGTTGATAAGCGGTATAGGAACCACGTTTGGGTAAGAAAGGAGTTTCTGTACTGCTACTCAGCACTAACTTCTGAAGTAAGTGTTACAGGGGCACAAGATATTGCCTGGTACTTTGACAGTGGCTGTTCAAGGCACATGACAAGAAGAACAGAGTCCTTAAAGGATGTAGAATCTGCCAATGTTGGGAAGGTCACATTTGGTGGGGGAGCTAAAGGAAAAATCCGAGGTAAAGGTGACACTATAGATGACATAAACCCAAAATTGCAAGATGTATTCCTAGTTGAAGGGTTGACTGCAAATCTTATTAGTATTAGCCAGCTGTGTGATGAAGGCCTGGCTGTGACCTTACAAAGAAACAGTGTCATGCTGTGGACAACACAGGAGATGTGAAACTTCAAGGAATCAGAACTGGAAGTAACTGTTACATGTGGAAGCCAAATGAACAATGTCTCATAGCAGAAGCTCATAGTCAAATAGATTTGTGGCACCGAAAGTTAGGTCATGTGGATTTTAAGACATTACTCAAACTGGCAAATCATGAACTTGTTAGAGGACTACCAAAGTTGAAAAATGATGATAGCTTTGTGTGCGGACCATGCTCAAAAGGAAAAAAGATCAAGGTTCATCATCCCAAGGTTGCCGAGATAACTACCAAAGGTCCTATTGATTTGGTTCATATGGATCTCATGGGACCCATTCAGGTTGAAAGTATAGCTGGAAAACAATATATCTTTGTACTGGTAGATGATTACACCAGATACACATATGTGAGATTTCTAAGAGAAAAATCTGAAACAATTGAAAGTTTTCGGATCTTAGCACTTCAACTTAAGAATGAGAAAGGTGCTATCAAAAGCATCAGGAGTGATAGGGGAGGAGAATTTATAAATGAAACTTTTGAGAAGTTTTGTGCTGATCAAGGAATAATGCATCAGATGTCTGCGCCTAGAACACCTCAGCAGAATGGGGTAATAGAGAGAAAGAATAGGATTTTACAAGAAATGGCCCGAGCCATGTTGCATGCGAATCAAGTAGAAAAACATTTATGGTCTGAAGCTGTATGCACATCATGCTACATCATTAACATGGTGTATGTTAGGAAAGGTACATCCACCACACCGTATGAGTTGTGGAAAGAGAAATCCCCTTGTGTGAACTACTTTCATGTCTTTGGATGTGTGTGCTACATACTCAATGACAAAGACCAACTGGGAAAATTTGATGCCAAAAGTGATGAAGGAATCTTTTTGGGGTACTCTGTTGTCAGCACAACTTACAGAGTATTTAACAAAAGAACCAAAATTGTGATGGAAACTGTGAATGTTGTGTTTGATGATATGCAACACATCTCTGAGGGGATCACAAGACTGTATCTATCAGTAGAAAAATAAACACATTCATCAGATGGTATTGAAGATGAAGAAAACAGAAAGGAATCTGAGGTATCACAAGAACTGAACAATCCTAGTGTACATCGTAATCACTCTGAAAAGGATGTAATTGGGAATGTGACTGATGGGAGAGTCACCAGAAAGAAGCATATAAAATTTCGAGAAATGGTGGGATACTCATATTTCGTGTCATCAATAGAACCAAAGACACATGTGGAGGCCTTGCAAGATGAATACTGGATAGTGTCAATGCAAGAAGAGTTGGAGCAATTTACAAGAAGTAATGTATGGACCTTGGTACCAAGACCAGAGTATGTAAATGTGATAGGTACCAAGTGGATATTCAAGAACAAGATTGATGAAACTTGACATGTAGTGCGCAACAAGGCAAGACTGGTAGCTCAAGGGTACTCACAGATTGAAGGAATTGACTTCGATGAAACCTTCGCACCAGTAGCACGTCTTGAATCCATTCGATTCCTAATTGGCATGGCATGCGTGATGGGATTCAAACTGCACCAGATGGATGTTTAATGTGTTTTCTTAAATGAGTTCTTACTGGAATAGGTGTTTGTGGAACAACCCAAGGGTTTTGAGGATGATAAAAACCCAGATTATGTGTACAAACTGAAGAAAGCACTGTATGGGCTCAAACAGGCTCCTCGAGCCTGGTATGAGAGGCTGAAAATCTTTTTTCTAGAACAAGGATATACCCGAGGAAGTGTGGATAAAACTCTGTTTCATTACTCAAAGGATGGAAATATCTTGGTAGTTCAAATCTATGTGGATGACATAGTTTTTGGGTCTACTTACTCGTCACTTGAGCTTAATTTTGTTCAGTGTATGAAACAAGAATTCGAAATGAGTATGTGTGGTGAACTAACATATTTTCTTGGCTTGAAGGTTCAACAGAAGGATGACAGCGTGTTTATTTCACAGAGCACATATGCCAAGAACTTGGTGTCACGGTTTGGATTAGACACATGCAAAGTTGCCTGAACACCAATGAGCACTACATGTAAACTGTCAAAGGATGAAGATGGTGAAGATGTAGATCAAAAGTTATATCATGGTATTATTGGAAGCCTGTTGTATCTCACAGCAAGAAGACCTGATATCAATCTCAGTGTGGGTGTATGTGCCAGATATCAAGCTCAACCAAATATGTCTCATCTCAAGGCACTAAAGAGGATTGTCAAATATGTCAAAGGAACAGCAACCCCAATCTTGCAGGGTATTATGATGCTGACTGGGCAGGAAGCCTAGATGATAGAAGAAGTACTAGTGGTGGAGGATTTTTTCTGGGAAACAAGTTAATTGCATGGTTGAGTCGCAAACAGAACTGTGTTTCCTTATCAACCGCTGAGGCTGAGTATATTGCCTTGGGAAGTTGTTGTACTCAGCTGCTGTGGATGAAACAGATGAGCAATGACTATGGATATGCTACAGGCTCAATGCTAATTCCCTGTGAAAATCAAAGTGCAATTAATATCTCTAACAACCCTGTGCAACATTCACGAACGAAGCACATTGATATAAGGCACCATTTTATACGAGAACTGGTAGAAGACAAAGTTGTGATGATTGAACACGCGAGCACAGAACTTTAACTCGCTGACATCTTTACTAAACCATTAGATTTCAATAGATTTGTGGATCTCCACAAGTCTATTGTGGTCTGTGAATTTTAAAAGAAAAGGCACCACTAAGGTATGACTGGGACTCACAATAAGATAAAGGTTCTAGCTAACTAACTTGATGAACAGAGGAAAAGAGCTGCCTGTCATGCCGTCATGTATGATCACTCGTATAGTTGAGATTATCACAAGGAGGTCAAAGAGCTGAGGGTATCACACATATGTTTCCAAAAAAAAAAAAAAATTTGGGCATCTACCAACATTCGTTCATCTTGAGCATCTGCCAAGTCATGTAATGATGCTCAAGAATATGCTTACCCAAAGGAAATTACAGCTGCCTTGTGTGATCTCAGAAGGTTGAAAACGAGTGTATCGTTGGATTAAGGCATACCAATGTGAAAGACTATTCTTTGTTATAAACTCATCTCGTACCAATGTTGTGAGTCTTGGTCAGTCTCATGTGCACCACCCAGTTTCTGTTGGTTTTGGTAGATGTTGTGCACAACTTTTTATGCTATGTGATTTCTATTTATCTGCATGTTCTCACTAGTTTCTTGTTATAGTGGTTGCCTAATGTCTCTGTGTGTTTTAAAAATGTGTTGTCCCTAAATGGTGAATAATAGTTGTCGTAGTGTTTTGGCTAAAAGTGGCTTTTAGTTCAAGTCTGAGCCTATGCTCTCTTTCTGTGGATACAAAAGCTGGCCCATTTTGGTATTACTCGCCTAAAGGCGGGAAAATGACCCTTCGTTTCTAGGGTTGTCTCGGGACACGAACAATCGCGACTCTCCAAGACTCTACGAAACATAACTTTTTGGTCACAATTGAACAGTCACTTGGCGTAGTGAACAGATTTCTCTCGGGTATTTCTCAGCTGGTTGCTCAATACTCCACGATGTCTGTCTCTGATTCTTCTTCTCGACAGTCGTTTCAGTCCTCAGGACCTCTTGATGTCACTGAACCTATCGCATCACCAGACGAAACCGTTGATTTCCGCACACTACCTCTGGTTCTGTATGATGAGAAGACTCCTGTGACACCTTCTCAAGCTGTGATTTCTCCTCCGATATCTCTGGTTCCTGCGTTCCACACCCCTTCTGAATCTGTTCCTGTTGCACCTGAGATTCCATCGTCAGTGTCTTCTCATG
Organism: Iberis pinnata; assembly: GCA_900406425.1. NCBI lineage: Eukaryota > Viridiplantae > Streptophyta > Magnoliopsida > Brassicales > Brassicaceae > Iberis > Iberis pinnata. Next base: position 19,383 of record OVBE01002807.1, on the reverse strand, counting down.
TGCATGCACCAAGTCCAACTGTTCCAGTCAATCGACCCAAGAGGCGCAACACTACTTCTGGTAACACATCTCGGCGTACTCGCACTCGTACTCGTGGTGCCCCTTCCTCAGCTCAACCAGTTGTGGATCTGACTCGGTTCTTCTTGGTACAAGCTCAAGACACGTACAATATCTTTGCCACTATTACGCTTCTTGAGGAGCGCATGGTCGATTTAACGGTGCTTCCTCTGGTGATTGAACCTCTGTTACATGATCTCGGGTGTATGAGTACTCTCACTGGTCTTCCTGGGTATGTCAAGAATTTGGTGTTCGAGTTTTGGGCGCATCTCCTGCTGCTAAGACAACCTTAATGTCTATTCTGGTCTGGGTGCGCGGTCATCAGTACGTTCTGTCACCGACTACTATCAATCAGGCCTTTGGTCTCCCAGATGTTGATGACAAGGATAGTGAAGCTGTTGGTTTGGCCGTGGCTGATGATGATCTCGCTAGTTTTCTCTCTGATGGACGCATGCATAACTAGGTAACTCTTCGTATCACACATTTTGCTCATGACAAGTCTGCATTGTACAAAATCTGTTGTCACAATTGGCTACCTACCAAGAATGCGACTTACATGTGTCGGACTCGTGCTCTGTTACTCTATCGGTTGTATCAAAAGCTTCCTATCAAGTTTGGTCGGGTTGCCTTCTCCCTGATTCTGCATCATGGTTATGAACCTGCCAGCAAGTACTATCTTCCATTTCCCTCTCTGGTGTATCGGATTCTTTCATGCCAACGACCTGTGTCCCTCAATCATGGTGAAGGACTGGTCACTGTTCCTATTTACAAGATGGATCCTCGTCTCAACACACCACTGGCTTCGGGGGAGCCTTTACGAAGTGCAATGCTGGCTGCTATTCACTTGTTACAATAGGCACTTGCAGGTAAGTTCCATTTGGCTTGGTTGTTTTTCTATCATATCTTTCTTGGATATTTTTGATTAAGTTTTGCTACCAAGCAAGGGGAGAACAGGAGGAAGCGGATCAAGTACCACAAGCAGAAGATGATACAGAAATTTAAAGTCTAAATTAGTTCTTATGTTTCTGTTATGTTTATGCAGTTTTGGTTTATGTTAAGTGACAGACAAATTTTTTGTTGGATCACCCTTTGTGGTTGTAATATTTTGAACATGGTTGTCTGAATATTTTGCATTAACATAATAGTTTATGACTATCTGTGTGTGGCTGTGTATATTGGATTCTTTCTTTGTGTTTTTCGTGTGTTGTTGTTTTTTACACATGATTACAAAGGAGTTGCTTGATTATCAAACTGAATCAAAAGGGGGGGGGGAGATTGAAAGGGACATGAAGATATGAACCAGAAACAGACAAGACGATGTCGTTCTAAGGAAATGCGGTTGGACTAAAGTGGGCTGACTAGAAAAGGAAAGCTGGGGTGCAGACAAGGAAAAAGAAGTTTTCGAGTATAAAGAAAAAGGAACTTATGAAGTTTTTGGAAAGTGTTGTTTAGGGTTAGAATGCTATGTAAAGGCTCAAAAGTGTAGAGAAACATTAACAATACTTTTGAGCCGCGATATTTTAGGGTAAAAGGTGAGAGTTGTGAGTTTGTTCAAGAGATTTTAGATCTTGTGAGAAAGAATAGTTTGGGTTGGGGTTAATTTTAAGCTAATAAGGTTATTGTGTGTTATAACTTATTAAACAAGTTAAATAAATAAAGACTTGTGTGCTTAATAATCGTTCAAGCTCAATCTAGTTATTCTTGTGTGTTCTACCAATCTTTCAGATTGTTTGAGTCCACTACACCCTTCACGAAGCTCAAGTATCTTGGGAACAACTCTCCATCGAAGTCATAAGAGATAAACACACGCTTCACATGGAGAGGGACAGTCTTTGTTCTCGGATTTGTAACATCCTCATTGTTAAGAGCACAATCCCAGGGATGTATAGAATACTCCTGAAATCAATTTCGCGCTTTAAGAAAACAAGAAATTACAAATAGTAAGTACCAGCCAAGGGATTGATAAGGCTATATATATATATATATATGACTAAAAGTATAAGTACCTCGGTTGTGAAGTGAGTGTGAGCAAGTGATCCAAGAACTCATATTCAAGCCTTTTTGCAAAACTCTCTGCACTCTTCCTTTTGCAAAAGATTTTTTTAAGCACCTTCATATTTTTCATATCGACGAAGGCCGGAAGTAGCGAAGCCTTTTAGTAAGACGTCATGCCTCACACTTGCTCAAACTTAATAGATATTAGGCACGAAAAGCTTATGAAACTAATATTCTTCTACTTAAATGAAGCAGATTTGATTCGTCAAAAACGCTAATATCTATGTATCACTTTTGGTCATATTTTGGCCTCTGGAGATGCTCAACACAACCAGTTTTTGTCCACTAGTAAAAAAACCCGTAAAATTACCTTACCTTGAACTGATCATTGTGATTTGCGGTATTTCATAATATAAATATGAAGAATGCCTGCATGTGTGGAGACTAAGAATTATTACTGAACAACTAATAATTATTAAGAGATCACATCCGAATAAATGTAGAATGACATACTTTTCTATGAACACATTACTAGCATGGTATAATACTTTTGAAAACTAAAACTGAAGATAGAGTAACATCATCATAGCCACTTTAAACTAAATATGAAGGTATAATACTTTAATCAGCCACTGATTCACATACATATTGCTTGTTAGATTTGGGTATTTTGATAGATACAACAACCTGAAAACACAAACAATTGTAAGTTCACTTCTCACAAGAAACAAAAGTTGATAGTCTTTACCTTTTCAGCAACTCAGAAAACAGAGTAAAACCCTACACCAAACTGTCCTATCAAACGATTATCATCACCAAGATCCTTGTTTTTCTGTAATATATATAGAGATGGTTAAACAATGAGTGAAGATTCATTTACGAACAACCACTTTTCAGAGATATAAGATTAGAAAAACCTTTAAAGCCTTCGAGAATTTGGAAGTGCCACTTTGAGCTATTGTTCCAAGACAGTCTATAAGTTCTTCTTTTGTCATTCCAAAACCAGTGTCACTGTATATTGACATAAATTTATTTATGTAATCAGTTTTGATAAAACACTATGATATTACTCGGTTTTAATGCTTAACAGTGTGCATTTATGTCTGCGATTATGCATTATCCGAACGTTTTCCTTGCAAGTTTTGGTATAATTCAGGTTCTCAGGTGTTCGGGTCGATTTGAACTTAAAGCATGGATTCTTTACATTTTTTGATGGAATTTGACTAAGTGAAGGAATGAGAGGTCGGTCTGGTTTTGGATTGATCAAGATGATGAGAAGAAGTCGAAATGTGCTTAGATCGATCGGTCCAACCTTGGACTGATCGATCCAGTCATCCAGAGAAGAAAACAGATATGGACCGATCGTTCCAAACCCGGATCGATCGACCCAATGTACCCGGAGAAGATGGACCGATCGATCCACATATGGATCGATCAATCCATCATGCATACGAGATTTTTGGAGATTTTCCATTATTTACAAGAAGAGTCCTCAAGCCTATCAAGATTTCCATATTTTATTATTTTTACTTTTTGTGCCTATAAATACATTGTGTTTTAGGTTTTTAGAACGATTCTTTATTTTATTTTTGAAAGAATTACTGAGGGAGAGGAAAATCAACCTGTATTTGGAGAAGACATCTGAACCCTTTCTAATATATCTCTGGTGTTTTACTATGTGTTCTATAATGATTTTGAATTGTGATTGCATGTCAATGTCTGAGTAGTTCACTAGTTAGGTTTTAGGGGTTCCTAGGAAAATCAAAGTTTGATTGTTATATTTGTCATAAGGGGATAATAATTGTTAGGTTCTTAGTCTAGACTTGTTATTGGAGCTTGTTATGGAACATCGCTGGATGTTGATTCCATCCAAAGAGAAAGGGATTGATGTTGCAAAAAGTGTGATGAGTAAGGTTCTGAAGCTGAAGATGACTGGAATTGGAGCTTGTTATGGAACATCGCTGGATGTTGATTCCATTCCCACCTAGAGGTAAGTACCGTCAACCTAAGTGACGTTAAACAAGCGCTGAGTGGGAGGCAACCCACTATATTTAGAGTTTACTTTAGTTTTTTTTCAATTTTGAGTCAGTCCTAACTTACTTATTTTTAGTTTTGAGTATAAAGTGTTTCAGGTTATTACTGGTGAATATTCTTCAAGACGTTCCGGGTTATCTCTTATCTCATTATTCATCTCTCTCACTTGATTTTTCGGCTATTTGGATGGTTTCTCTCTTGATTCTTGCTAATTTTGATTAGTATTGCTTAGATCATTGCTCACCATTCGCCACCATTCTTGATGTTGTGACTTGAGTTGATTTTAGATTCATGATTGATTGGTTTTTCTCATTAAGTAATTCTTGATTCTTGCTAATTATAATTAATACTACTTGATCATTTCTCTTTACTTACCAATTAATTGTGTGATACTGGAATGAATGATGCCTATCATATATGATTCTTGCTGATTTTTGATTAGTATTTCTCGATCATAATGCCTTAATGGTTTCTGTACAACTGATTCTTGTTAGTTTTTCAGCTATCATTGCTCAAATCGTTGTTAAACCATTACTTACATTTCTCTTGAGTGTTCGTTCTTTTTGCAGGCATAGCGAATGACGCATAGGAGTTCAGAACATATTTGGGAGCAATTCACCTTTTGTAAACCTTTTTTCCTTGAACACTCGTTTAGCATCTATTGTCTATTTTGATCCATTACAGATTTTACTATTGATTCTCGTTACTTCTATACCTTCTCTTAGATTTATTTTCACACTAGGACGATGTGAAGTAAGTCTGGGAGAGGGTGTAATGATACTAACTACATTTTGATGTTTTGTCTTTTTGGTGAAAAATTTCAAAATTTTCATATTTAATCTAGTTGAGTCTATCGAGTCGAAGGAACCATGATCAAAATCAATGATGAAAAATAACCAAGTGTGGGTATGGTTTTCAATTTCTCTAGATTACTGACTTAGATGAACTGCTAAGATAAGGATTGGAAACCCATGACTGATTGATTTGTTTCTAAAAGTTCTGGTCTTTTGAGTTATTGATGAATTGATGTTAGCTCTGCCATGATAGGACTTAATTTAAATATGAACTATTCTTGCTTATGGTGTTGATATAATTTGAGAATTAGGTATTTTTGATACCGGGTTTAGCACCCATCCAAAAGCTCATTTCAGCTAAGGCACAAGTGGATGAAGACCTAGAAGACCTGAGACGGCCTAGAAGGCCTGAAGTATATTGGGCCAAACTGACGAGCTTGGCCTTCCTATTAAAAGCCCATTACGTCAAAATATGTAATTAGGGTTTTAAGCATGTATTCTTAGTATTAATACTCATGTAGTTACTCTTCTAGAGATATACAAAAGTCTCCTTAAGATCATCTTAGCTTTAACCCACAAGATCAAAGATTTAATCTACTTGTTAAGTCTTGATTCAAAAAATCACAATAGGTAACGGAACCAATTTCTGCGCAAAAACAGTAAAGGCGTTTTGTGACAGGTGGACGGCGAACCAGTCGCACCTTTAATTAAACTGAAATATTTGACACTAACAAACTATTTACTAACTGTTTTTAGGTGGACAATTCGATTAAACCACTCTACGCCAAGGTACCCCCAGGGGAATGGACAGGCCGAAGCCATCAATAAATCCATAGTCGACGGACTCAAGAAACGGCTAGAATCCAAAAAAAGACTATGGGTCGAAGAGCTAGACGCGTCTTATGGTCCTATCGAACTACACCTCGACAATCCACCAATCAAACCCCTTTCTCCCTAGCACACGCAATCGACGCCTTAGCACCATCTGAAGCATGAGTATTCATTTTGTGCCGAATTAAGTTGTCGGAAGAAGCAGCCATCAACGACGCAATGTTACTTGATTCACTAGACGACATTGAAGAGATACGAGACAGAGCATTGATACGGATAAACGCCTACCAACAAGCCATGATGTGATACTACAACAAAGGCGTGAAGCAGAGAAGGTTCAAAGATGGAGACTTAGTCTTGCAGATGACCTACGCAAATACAACAGAGGAAAACGCTGGCAAACTGGGAGCTCGGTGGGAAGGTCCACACGAGATATCCAAGATAGTCAAACCGGGAGTGTACAAACTAAAAGCCGAAGATGGAACTCCAATTCCAAACTCTTGGAATGCCACTAAACTCAAGAGATTTTATTCTTAGGTTCCATTGTACCGCGAACTATGACGTGGCTTGATCCATGTTATCAGGTTACGTAGGCAACCCACTGGGTGCAGCTATTTCAATTAATAAAAACCATCTTTGATTTCAGGTCTAAAAGTTTGAAAGTCGTAATCTCGGCATCTTTCTCCAACTGAAACTCACATTAGCAAAAGAAAAAATAAAAGCCGAGCCACAACTCGCACATATCCTACACTAAAAGGGAATGTCGATGATATCAAAGTTTCTACGTCGTAGCCTCAAAGGCCATTGAAAAAGCCGAGACTCATCTCGCAGACTCCTAAAGATGAGTATTGAACGCTTGCAAAGCCACCACCTTCGAGCGTAAATCTCCACACAAAAGCCGAGTTCCGACTCACGTGCTCCTAAAGACAAGTATTGGGCATGGACAAAGTTACCACATTCGAGCATAAGACTCTATATAAAAGCCGAGTTCCGACTCGCGTACTCCTACCGCGAGTATAGATAAGACTAAATTTTCTTGTCAATAGATCATTTGATAGGAAAAACGATCTGCAGGTCGTCTCTTTCCAGCAAATGATCGGGTGGATGTTCAGTTCGCACAAGAACTAGAGAGAAATCCATTTAAACACTTATTTAATAAAGAAGTATGATCTCGTTAAAAAAAAGAGAGAGAAATCTAATCTCGGCCGCACAACTTGTTAAAAGGAAAGCGCCAAACTATAGCTCACATTCAATTAAGCAACGAGATCAAAGCTTTCTCATTCTTGCTAAAAATATCAACTCAAGCGGGCATGACTACCGAGCTATACCTTTATACATTAGATAAAATATACAAAATCAACAGATATAGTATATAATTCATCGAGATATGGCTTTATTTCCCATTATAAAAAAATACCGACATTACATTGTTCGTAAAAACGACGACCTCACAGATTACGAAGCATGAAACATATACCCTTCTAAAAAACAATAGAGAAACCACCAATAAATGGGATAAATCCTAACCCCAAGAAAAACAGGAAACTACCCCAAAGGAACACAAGAGGTACAAGGCAGGCTGACCCCAACCCTAAGAAAAAAGTGAAAGCTGCTCCAAAGGAACAGCTACACCTTCGGCGTCGCTGGGATAGCAGTCTGGACCTCGGCTGAAGCATCAGAACCTCCCTGGGTGGACCAAACTAGGTTCAAACCATGCTCATTAAACGCATGTCTGAAGCAGAAGTCTTTGGGCGTCACATCAGCTATGTCTAATTAATCGAACTGGACCTTGTACTTCCCAAAATCTGCTTCAAGCTTCGCCATGAGCTCTGCAGGTACTACTCCTTCTTCTGCCACTATGATTCGGACACAGTCCAAAGTCCCCTTAGCTTGGGCATAAAGATGAATGATAAGATCAGCCTTATCTCGGTATTCCACGTGATGTTGAAGCTTCTCATGCTTTGTTGCATACTTAACTTGAGTCTCTCGCCATGTTATTACGACTTGAGAAGCTCGAGAAAGGCAAAGTCTCTTCATCTCACTCTCATGCAGCTTCTCGAGGCAACATAGGCCTCTTGTAGCTCAAAACATTCAACACTAGCTTGAACACGGGCCGCCTGCAGATTGACAAGTTCTATTGCAGCAAACTTCTGAGTGGTTGTTAGTTCGGCTCTCAAGGCAGCAAGGTCTTTAGTAGCGGATGCCGCAGTGTCACTCAGCATCCTCTTTATAGCAGCAACCTGGCTTGTAAGCTGCTTGATTACCTCCTCTTGTTATTTCAGCTTAAGCTGGTTTTTAGCGATCCACTTTTTGCCTTGATCCACCAGCTTCTACAATTTGACCAGCTTATCCTCATTGCCAGATAGGGCTTGGAGTTTATTCTCATAAAAGGCAGTGAGCTCGTTAGTCGTCACCAGAGTCTAAATATCACACAGGTAACAAGGTCAGCACTTACACAACTCAACCCAAAGGAAGGAGAAGAAAATAATCTACCTGGCAAGCTTGCCGAGACAAAACTTCATAAATCTCAGGTGCCATCAACCGATCCACAGTAGGAATGATCAGACCGTTGGCCCCGAGACAATTCACTAAGCCCGCGCACGCATGTCTATCCTGTACAAATGGCACGCCTTTGTCTGTGAATGAGAACGCCCAACTCCCTTGCGAGTTGCTGCGTCTCGTCAACTAGGAGCTTCCTTCCTCAACATCTCTAGGCTCTACACCATCGCCAGCCTCGGCCTCAACCTCATTTTCTTTCTCGTCTTCTTCTTCATCATCATCACCACCTTCGCCAAGAAGATGAGGAAGTTCTTGGGCAAAGGTCTCTAAACCACCATCTACGGGGGCAAAGTCCTCAGTCATTTCATTCGGAATCTGAGAGACTGTTGAAGTTCCACCAGTGGGAGCAAGTGGCAGAACCGCCAGGTTAGTAGCAAGGACACTTGTCCCTGAAGACGCTCCCGCAACAAGAACTTCCTATGCCCCTCAGGAGCATTTGATCTTTGTCGGTGATCCCCAGAAGGAACACCATCATTTACTGTTTGTCCCTCAGCAGGAACTTCCTCTCTTGAAATTTGTTCCTTAGTTGGAACAATAGCTGAATTCGGCTCCTCTGCCGAATCAATGATTACCACATTGGGAGTTTCACGATCCCAGTTGGATCGACGTCTCCTCTTGGTCACCAGCGGAGTGTAGGGATCCTCGCTGCCAGCAGAACCAGATATCTTCACCTGTTTCCGCTTCACACTGGAAGCATATTGCTCTAGCTTGGTGGCATAGTCAGCTGGAGGTTTTGGACGATCCATTCTTTTATTTTTCTTAACAGGACAGACGTTAAGCTCCCAACTAGCTGAAAGATAACAACTCGTCATTAGAAAATGTATTCCTTCAGATGAAGAGAAGGCACCTGGGTCACCTCACCTGAATTGATAAACGAGAGGCTCTGCTAGATTCCCTCGCTGTCAAATTCTTTGATGATGATGATCCTTGCCTCTTGAATCCTCCCAAAGTCCTCAAGAAAGTTCGGCGGAAATGGACCGAAGTTAAAATGAAGCTCTGCAAATAGCAAAATAAAATTTAGTTAGGGTCGTCAAATCTACCAAAGGTGGCTGCCCATTTCCTTTTTAGGATCCTTTCTACATCTCTACAGACTCCGGGACGACCTTCAAGAAAAAAATATTTTCCCTTCCAATCGTAGATCTTTTTATCTGATTTGGTGTTTAGAAGCTTGTATTTGGGCTTAAAATTAATATACACAAAACCCGTATTCAGCTTCGTCTTCTTCTGAGTCACCGGGTTAATTGATGACATATTCTCCTGGAACCTAACGCTGATCTCCACCCCAAACACGTGTCCGTGAGCTAGAAGAGCTATCATATTCCTGATCGAGGGGGCTGTCAGTCGAGAGATGGCGATTTTTCATCTCGCGCAGTACGAGATCAGTAACTTCGGCAGAGGAAGCCAAACGTGACACTTCCTGAAAAGAGACTTGAACAAGTAGACGTATCCTTGGGGATAATCCTAAGGTTGTTCATGAGGCTTGGGAATCAGGAACGAAATCCCGTTGAAAAAGGAGAAATCTCGAGTGAGATCTCGAAGTGTTTGCTTTGTGCATCTGGTAGGCAAGAGACCTGTGAGCTTGTCGTCAGGCCGGATCCAGTTCCCTTGAGAAGCTCTTTCTTCAGGGGAAACTTATATATCGGTGATATTCATAATGTCGAGAGAGGGAGAAGGCTCATTAGGGTTTAAATGGAAGGAAGGCATAGTTTAAATCAGTGATATTACCGAGCTGTTACAAATAAATTACCGAGCTGAAAAATTGTAGAGAGAGAAAGAAGAGAGAAGAGAGAGCGCGTTTGTACCTGCGAAGAAAATTTTGGAAAAAGTGAAGTGTAAGAATGAAGATGCGAAGGGATATTTATACCCCCCGAAAGACGGCGGTTACCGAGAAAAAACATCATTGCGCGTGGGAATCTGGAAAATATGCAACGTTTCAGATTTCCCCTACGAAAATGATTCATAAAAGGCTATGGAGCATTAAATGCACCTCAGCCAAAATATACTTTTATTTTGGAAGCTCAATCGACGACTTGCTGCGCCATCTCCGACATGGGGGGACTCACTGTTGATATCGGGTTTAGCACCCATCCAAAAGCCCATTTTAGCTAAGGCCTAGGTGGATGACGACCTAGAAGAGCTGAGACGACCTAGAAGGCCTGAAGTATGCTGGCCGAACTGACGAGCTGGGCCTTCCTGCTAAAATCCCATTAGGTCAAAATATGTAATTAGAGTTTTAAACATGTATTCTGAGTATAAATACCCATGAAATTACTCTTCTAGATATATGAAATTCTCCTTAATATCATCTTAGCTTTAACCTACAAGATCAAAGATTTAATCTACTTGTTAAGTCTTGATTCAACAGGTACCTTTCTCTTCAGTGTTCTAAAAACCGACAAGTTCTTTCAGTACGGTTCGGGTCCTTTCTCTCTCTCCCTTTATAAAATAAAAACAACCGGTTCAGAAAAAGTGTTGAAAACGTGACCTAGAAGTCTGTAATCATTGCCGGGCTGCTAAACAAAAAGCAGTAAGAAAGTAAAAACGCAGAAAAGTGCGAAAATAAAAAGTTAAGAAAAAAACGCAGAAAAGTGAGAAAAGAAAGAAAAAGAAGTGAGAAAAAGGGAAAAAGGATAAGGACTGGAAGTTGGTTGGTGCTATGTTTGGTATAGGCATTTCGATAGAAGAGGTACTTGAGTAAATTGATTGATATATCATAGGTGAGAATGCATGTATCTGAACTGAATTGAATTTAAAGAGCTGGTTGATATGATTTGATACTTGATTGATTTGGAATTTAGAGTAGGAAACAGATTGTTAGTTTAGTGGTGGGAAACAGTTCAGTCTAAGTAGTTGTTTGAGATTGGTGTCTTTTGGATTTGAAACAATGCTTATGGTTTTTTAGATTTTGTGAGTTTCTGTGTGGTCCTTTTCAAACCTCTTCTCCAAATTGAATCTTGCTTACTTGAGGACAAGCAAAGATCTAAGTCTGGCGGAGTTGACATTACTCGGTTTTAATGCTTAACAGTGGGCATTTGTGTCTGCTATTATGCATTATCCGAACATTTTCCTTACAAGTTTTGGTATATTTTCAGGTTCTCAGGTGTTTGGGTCGATTTGAACTTAAAGTATGTATTCTCTACATTTTTGGATGAAATTTGACTAAGTGAAGGAACGAGAGGTTGGTATGTTTTGGATTGATCAAGATTACGAGAAGAAGTAGAAATGTGATTAGATCGATCGGTCCAACCTTAGACCGATCGATCCAGTCATCTAGAGAAGAAAAAAAATATGGACCGATCGATCCAAACACGGATCGGTCGATCCAATGTACCTGGAGAAGATGGACAGATCGGTCCACATATGGATCGATCAATCCATCATGCATACGAGATTTTTGGAGATTTTCCATTATTTGGAAAAAGAGTCCTCAAGCCTATCAAGTTTTCTATATTTTATTATTTTTATATTTTTTGCCTATAAATACATTGTGTTTTAGGTTTTTAGAACGAATCTTTATTTTATTTATGAGAGAATTACTGAGGGAGAGGAGATTCAACCTGTATTTGGAGAAGATTTATGAACTCTTTCTAATATATCTCTATTGTTTTACTATGTGTTCTATAATGATTTTGATTTATGATTGCATGTCAATGTCTGAGTAGTTCACTAGTTATGTTTTAGGGGTTTCCAGGGAAATCAGGGTTTAATTGTTAGATTTGTCATAAGGGATAATAACTGTTATGTTCTTAGTCTAGACTTCTTATCAATGCATAAATTAGAGTAGCCAACTAGTTCATTGAGATTAAACTGATAAGCACAAAGAGATTTGGTTTAGAAGTTGGATATAGTCTAGATGAATAAGTGATTTTGCTTGCGAGAGTATTGTTTTGATTGCTTATGAACAACTGAATCTGGATTATGATGCATGATATATTATTTAAAAGACGGCGAGAGTTTATCTCTGATAATTTGAGCATAGAGTTTAGTACTCGAAAGAGGAGATTATTCCATTATAGTCTTTCATGTTGACTGTTGAGAACTATTTTCAAAGAAAATCCATGAATGATAAATTGACTTTCAATCCTGATTACCTGTAGTTTCCCTGATGCCTGACACTTTTATTTTATAGTTAAAATCGTTTTCTATTTACCGTTTTGATTCGCTATAAACAAACCTTATTATTTCTGCTTTAGCTTGATTTGAAACTGAAACTGAAACGTGTACTTCTGGTCTCTGTGGATTCGATACCTATACTTTGCTACATTGAACTGTTCTCTGCAGTATTTATTTTATGATTAAATTCTAAACCTATTTCACTACTAAAAGAAACGAGAATTGTTTCATACGTTATTGTAATTCTTCCGTTTTCAGGATCAGGTTTGATTTGAATCTCAAGCTCTCCACCATCTCCAAGCAAAGAAGCTTCTGTTACACTTAAAGAATCTTATAACTTATCCATAGCATCACTTGCATTACTGGATATTAAACAAACCAATTCAAAATCAGAATATTTCAGAACTCAATTGAAGAACAATATCATAAAGTGTTTATTTTTATTCATATCAGCTTCAAAATCCTCTGCCACAGACGCAGCTCTTCATAGACAAGGTACTGTTAATCGAAAGTCCACAAAACCTTATTCAAAAACTTCAAATTGAACAAACAAAGCTCTAGATATATATTTACCATTCCTAGTAATCAAAAACTGTTTTATCAGGGCATGTATGGCTTTCTTTTACTTGGATATTAAGAGTTACAGATTTTAAGAGTTAACGCATTCAGCGATCGCTGACTCTTTGCGTCAGTCCCAACAAATATACCAAAACACCAATGAAACAATGAAACTGGGATGGTCACCACTTACCATACACCTAGAAATATAATAACTTGAAGAAAATGCAACATTACAGAATAATAAACCACTGTAAATTCAACATAAGAAATCTCATTGCAAAAGATTTAAATTTCTAAGTCGCTGAAAAATGGAACTAACGATTAGTCTCGGGAAGAGGCAGAAGGATGTTCTAATCCACTTCATTGTTGCCTTTAGAAAAAAGAATGAGATCATCAATTAGGGAAAATCTAAAGCAAAAAAAAAGGTTTAAAGCAACACAAAAAGAAGAAGAAAATTAAGATGAAGTTAACCATACATACTTTCAAGCGTTTCATATTAAGCAGATAAATGACCTTGAGAGGATAAGAAACAAATCACTGAGATTAATCAAACATAACTCAATTGAGTCCAGAGCACGTGAGCAAGAGGCTTTGTGCAACACCCCAACTCGATTTCCTAAACTGGCCGGACTCATGGCTAGGTTAATCCAAGCCATGACATGCTTTTAGAGATTTCTTTACTTAGCCGAATTTTAGCCTTTTTATTATTTTCTATGTTCTTTCTTTACTTAGTCGATTTTCATGCATTGTTCTAAGTGCTTCTAGTTGTCTTAACTTAAAAACATACATTCATTCATAGTTTTAACGAGTTTAATACAATCAGTCTTGCTACCTAAGCTATTACATTGCATTAACCCTTTTAAAGTTAAATCTACCCAACATATTTACAACCATCCATCTTTTCCCTTCCTTTGCCTTGATTCCGCGAGCTGTCTCACTCCTTAGCTTTACATGCGATCACAAAGGATGCATAAGCAAAACTAATGCTTAGTGAGTACGGTTTAATCCGCAACACTTAGCCAACCATAAGATTTGTTCCCTTAGAACTTTTCATTACAGTTTTACTTAGAAGTTCGGATTAGACTATCCTCATCATCTTGATTCACCCAGATGCATCACCAGTCTAACCCACAGTTCGACCAGACTGTCCTGACTATCTGATTCACCCGAATCAGTCACCAATCTAGTCCAGTATGCTTTCGCAGTTCGGCTCACATGGCCATTTCAGTACATTTCAGCTTCATTGCCTGAACAGTAAGTTTTCTCGGCATCATTGCCTTATCAGTTCATGATTCGGTCATTATTTACCAGAATCATGCATCTTACATAGGTTATTTTATCAGTAAACGGCTTTTACTAGCCTTAGACAGTCACAAAGAAAGTCTAACAGTTCTACACGCACTCACTTTAACGATTTGGACGAACTGATTGGATTGCTTCGGATTATGCGGTTTGATCGGCACTTTGGACTGACTGAATTCCTTCTTCTCGGTCAAAATCACGAACTGATCTTCCTTGCTCAAACTTTCTCTCTCTATGCTTAAATTTCTCTCTCTAAGATATTTTTCTCGCGTAAAGAGTTGAAATGAGCTGATCAATTCACTTAAATAGGCGAGATGGTGGTTTTCAGTCGAGCCAACCGCTCCTTTAACCGTCCAATCAGATCATGCAAAATTATCGATCCGCGGCATTCTTCAGAAAACCGCTTGGGCGCATGATTTCGTATAACTGCCCACGTTCTGATGCGAACATCAGACCGCATAACCGCTCATGCGCGTGTTCACTCACACACGCATGGCCCGACAGTCCCAACTGCCGACAGGCATAACTGCCTTGTCCGAAACCTGACAGTCTCAACTGCCTTGTCCGAATCTGACAAGCTTAACTGCCTTGTCCGGATCCGACCATCCTATCTGGATCCGACGGTTTTCACCAACCATCCGACCAACTTCACATACTTCCACCAACTTCCACCAACTTTTACCAACTTTCACCAACCACGCTACCAACCATCCGGCCAACTTCTAAAATTCTTGGAATCAGCTCCTTTGACTGGATTTCCACTTGATTGCATGATTTTAGCTCAATCATTGACTGAACTCATCCAACTACATTTGGATTCCCACTTGATCTGATCTAAGTCGATGATCTGACCTTCGATCTTCGATAAGTCTTGATCGATCTTCCCAATTCGGTCCAAAGATGCTTGTCAAGCATCCCAACCATGTTGCCCATGCATGGTCTAAGGGGGGAATTAGCATCATTCGGTTCATCCAACCCAACCGGTCTAGTGCTCAACTACACCCACCCCTCTATAATACATTAGAGACAATTTTTGGATTGCCACCAGGATACATTACATGTGTTTGAGGAGTCACTGCCTATTTAATTATTAATTATGAAAATTAATAATAAATAGACTTGACTGGAACTCAATCAAATGATGCATCCTTTCTCGAATCAGTCAAGGAACCATGCATAAACTTAGCATTGTTCTTGAACTGATTTCTATACTTATGCATTTTTCCGAAAATTTTCCCAACATACAGTCTGAACCTCTTTGTTCTCGACTTTCATGTTCTGAACTGGCCGTCCCGTCCAGGATTTTGGTTCACGGGCGCTCAAAGATTCGACGTGTTCATCAGATGCTGATGTTAGAGAACTAAGAGATAGATACGTTAATGGTTTTCTGATGATGATTACTTATCAATGCGATGCGTTAGTAGAGAAATTCAATGTGACTCCATTGATTATTGGTTTAGTTGGACCAATCTGTTTACGATTCATAGCTCTCTCTGGTGTTTTCAATGATGATTGGGCTGATAAAGAGAATAAGCTATATTCAATATGTGAGAAAGAAAGAAGATGGAGTATTTGTATATGCTGCTCATGCGGATTACTACATTCTTTGGCGGGTTTGCACTTGAGTCGCTGAGATTGATGTGAGGAATATGCAGAGGTGTGTTGAGCTTTGAGAGAAGATTAGCTTGGATGGAGAAAATGATTGATCAGGTTTTACATCTAAATTTACCTCTACAACATCTAACAAGGATTAACAACGTTAAGGATAACCAGAACAGACCGGCCCGTCTGTGAACCGGTTAGCCACAAATTTCCGGTTCTTAAAGTTTTGATCTTTACACCATTTTTAAAGAAGAAACACATAAGTTTATACTGCATTGAATAAGGAGATTAAAAGTTGATTTAAGTTGTAATTTAAGGGGTACAATACAAGTTTGATAAATAATGTGGAGTAATTCCAAATTTGGTTAATGGTCAAGGAAATTAGAAGCTAGACTTCTTTTTATTTCAAAGCCAAGCCAGAACACAGAAGTTGTCATTTTGATAAATAAAGTCTCAGATTCTGCTAACACTAAATCTTTTCAGGCTTCTATCAAGAGACCATATAAATCATATAAATGTGTATACGCATGAGAAAAATAATTGAAGTGTTATCATAAGTTTTTTTTTATTTCTTTTTCAGATTTTTATATATTAAGTTTTTTTTTTTGTCAACATACAAAGAAACAAATTACAACCAAGGAAAATTGATCTCACACTCTCATGCTCATGGTCAGCACTAGTTTGCCACTAGGCTATGAAGACCAGACATTAAGTTTTATGATTCTATATGTTTTAATTGCCGTTAGAGCCAAAGTTTATTATTGATAGTACATGAGTTACTTACTGATGCATCACAACTACATTTTGGACCCAACCATCTTACATAGCATGTTGAGCCTCACGATGCATCTTGGCTAAAACCAAATTTCCATAGGCTAAAAGTATCATGTGTTTTTCTTTAAAGGCAACATTTCAAATTTAAACTGTCAAAGTTTGTATTCTACAATATTGCCCATATTTTTGTTCACAATTAATTAACATCATACAATTTTATAAATAAATATAAAACATCCATCATATATTTATAACATGCAATATTTATTAATAAGACATTATATTATTGTAAGTATATTTATTTTATTCTCCATTTATATTTGCTTGTACATTCAACCAATTTTTAAAAATAAACATATAAATGGAAAAGGCAAAATAGTTATTGGTGCAAGAACCAAAAGTTAAAAAAGGTTTTAAATTTGATCATGTGTGAAATTTGATCAAGCAAAAAAATTAGCTTTAAGAGAGATGAAAGCGGAAAATAAAATATTATTAAAAATGTTTGACTATTAGTGATAGTAATACTCGTGAGTTTATTCGATTTGAGCAAACAAGAATCATACAAAAAAGAAATCAAGAGGAACCTCAATCTTCGGTTACACTAACCTTTTTCAGGAATTATTTTGATGATCTTGGAGGTAGTGGGTCAAATTTAGGTGAGTATTAAATAGTATGTTGTAATATTTTTCTTTGAGTGAAATTTGTGTGTTATGTAATTTTTTTATTGCTCTATTTTGTATTAAATTTGCTTGATATGTTTAAAAAATATTAATGATATGTGATATTTCTCATATATTAATACTATAAATTTAATTTATATGTTTCTAAATATAAGATGTATAAATTAGTATACATTTCAAATAAATCATAAATATGTTCGTACTAAAATAATTAATATACAACTTAAAAATATTTAATTGATAAATATAGGGACCAAAATGTAAAAAAAGATGAGACTTCAAATTTGAAGTGTGAGAAAGTAAACACTTCATATTTGAAGTGTGAGAAAGTAATACTTCAAATTTGAAGTTTTGATGTGTCTCTTTGGAGAAAAAAAACTTCAAATTTGAAGTTATAGAGTGTCCTTTAGGGATGTCCTAAGAGGCCCGTTGAAGATAGTTTTGTGCTTGTTTTTGACGCTTATAACAAATAAAATACGGTTGATTTTATCAACTAAATAATTAATTATTTTTAATTATATAAAAAATAAGAAAGAGCTGGATTATAAAAAAATTACCAAATTCAAAATATCAAAACTAATTAAGATCAAATTTAAGATAGTCATGCTTGAGATGATTACATATTTTTAGAATTGTGGTTCCACCCAAAAATGCATGATGGTTCCTGACATAAAAAAACAATGAATATCGAGTAGGAATCGGAACTGAACCGAGAACCGATTGGTAGAACCGAATACCCAAAACATATATATACCTATTATATATTTTGGGTATTTTAGTTTTTCTTAGGGTAATTTTTATTTTATTCAGGTAATCTTTGTATATTCGGGTACTTACGGGTAATTTAGTCTTAAATTTTTGGGTATTTTAGTTTTTTTCGGGTAATTTTGTGTTTTCGGGTATTTGTTGGTATTTCGGGTATGGAAATACCCGGAACCGACTTAGAACCAAAATTTCGGGTATTTTTTGTATTTGGGGTTTGAAAATAGCCAGAACCGACTTAAATCCGAAAATTTTGGATATTTTTTGGTATTTCGGGTTTGAAATACTCAGAACCGATTTAGAACCGAAAATTTCGGGTATTTTTTTGTTCTTTTAACTTAAAACCGAACCGACCCGGAACCAACAAGAACCGAACCGGAACCGAACCGAATATTTAAAAAGTATCCATTGGGTATTAGAATTTAAGAACCGGAACCGAATGGTTCCTACCCAGAACTAAACCGAATACCCGTAAACCTAGCCCTATGTCCGGTATCGATAATTTTAATTATATGTTTGGCTCAAGGAAAGCTTTTTAAACATGTAAGGGTTGAGTAAAAGCCGGATAAAAGTAATTATTAAAGTACCTGAATCACCCATATACATAACTAAAATTATAGAATCATTTCAAACTTAACAATAATGATAATAATTTCTAAATAAATAGAATTTCTTGTGTTATAGAAATATATTATCTAATAAAAATTAAGAACAACTTACATAATTGGTCAATTTATGGTATATTTTTGATTTCGTTACTGTTTTATTCAATTTTCTAAACATTTTTTGATAAAAATAGACTATTATAGTCAAGTTTATAGTATTTTCAAATTATAATACACATATTACTCAAATTTATACAATATACTACTAGTTCATGCATGAAACGAGTATTGATTTGAACCATCCGCCCGACACTTATCTGACACTTATCCGACCCTTACTCGAACTATACCTGTCATTACCTGATCATTTCTTTTATGGGTATGTGGGTATGATCTGGAAATTCATTTTGCATACTCAAAATACTCGTACCTGATATATACCCAATCAATACCTGACTCGTACTCTTAACGGATACCCCTAATCATGATAATTCAAGTATTTTACTATTTATATGTTTTCATATTGTTGCTGTGCAATTTTATAATTTTTTTATAAGCTTTTATTATTTACTTCTACTTTTAAATATAAATGTTATTCAGGTAATAAATTATTATTATTATTATATATATATATATATATATAGCTATGATGCTTATATATATATATATATATATATATATATTATGTCATATTTCAATCTACATATTTGAAAA